>OMNZ01094178.1:0-16677 GCA_900303255.1 Lesueurigobius sanzi
CTAATTTTAAGTGCAGGAAGTCATTTTTTTCTTAATTGAAGTGCTAAAATACTTGTTCCATTGGCAGATAATCTTACTTGACAAGTCAAAATTACTAAGAATAACATCAAATATTCTGAATTCAAGCTAATTTTTACTTATGAAGATATCAATTGTTGCAGTGCAGTATATATTTGGTCATAAAATACAGTTTCCCCCAAAAAATACACTTTTTTTTTGTGAACACATTTTTTAAAACAGACTAAAATAAACAAGGATTGTCTCTAAAAGTGGCATGTCCCCAAAAATGGGGACCCTAGGGCTTAAGAGACCCACAAACGCGTTTAAGTCTTTATTCGCTGAGGAAGATCTTTGGACAAAGATCGAAACGTCCGACACTTCAACTCCAGAGTACAGAGGAAGACTGAAGAATCTTGGCCAACTCCTGTACGAATGAGAATCTACACAAACCTGTTATTGATGTTTGAATGGTCATAACAATCATAATAATAATCATGGCCAATAAACCAGGGTTCTGTGACTGTGCTCCAGTGTTCTCCGCGGTGGGCGGGGCCTCAGTCCCCTGCTCGCCCTGTTGCCCCGAGGCAGGACATCGGCTGATCCAAAGCCTTCTTTTTGCTTCATTCAGTCAAAGCTTACTTAGTCAACCGTTGGCTGTAGATTGCGCTCCATACGTTTCCCATGGTCAAGCACAGAAAACTTGCACCACATCATACGTAAATGGAGGACCGAGGGAAATGGCAGCGCATTTGAAGGACTGACATACGCTGTGGTTTGGCGCCTCACCGTTCCAAGCTGTTAAACCAAGGCAACCCACTGAAACGATCTGAGCCAATGACAGACAGAGACTCGCATTGATCCAATAAAACACTTTGACGCACAGTTTTCAAGACACGGACACTTAAGTCACGTGATCAGCTGTAGTGAAACTGGCTAAGGAAGAGCGATACAAGCTCTGGAGCTCCGGACTAAGACTAAGGTACAACTCAATTCTACCCAGTGGGCGCCTAGATAAAGAAATTATATGCACTCACTTGTGGCTTATTGGTATTACGCCTGATTTTTTCCCCTTCTTTGTTTGCAGCAAAAACAAGTGGGTAATGAAGGCCTTAATGGTGATGGTGATTACTGTGGAACTTTAATTTACAGAGTTATTATTTGTCCTGTTGACTGTCTAAATTTACTTTACTAAAGCAATTCTACTGCTGCCCTTACCAGTCAAAGATTTTCCACTTTGGCGACACAACAAAAGGAAAGAAACATGTTTAAAAGACAAGGATATACCCCATTGTGGAGCTCAGGCTGAACAATACATGCAATGCTAGCTAATATTGAGCTGAGACAATTACTCTGCTCTCAACAGTGACACAATCATAAGACAATGATGACTGATGCTATCTGTTTAGCTCTTGTGGAGCAGGAGATTAAAACTAACCACAAAGGATTACCACATTCTGTATTTTGTTCTGGCATGTAAGTCGTATAGGCCAGAGAGCCGGCCCTGCTCTGCTCATTGTAGATCTCTATCATAATACCATTTCTCTTCTATGTAAGAAGAAGCCTGCTTTATGCTTTTGTGAAGGCAAACCAAATATGTATTCATCTTTTTTATTCAAAATTACATTTCAAAGAAAATGTTCTTGAAAGGCTGATGAAGGTCAGTGGGACCAACAGAAGATAAAGTAAATTTATAAGTCATAAAGTATGCTATGCCTCACCTGTTTCACAATATTCTGCATAGGCACAGCATAACACATCCTAATCTATCTCACACCAATAGTTTACATTGTGGCCTATCTTCAAACATGTCTTAACAAAAATAACAAGTCACTGGCAGGTTATTCATTTTGTTCAGTGTCAACCAATTCCCAATGTGTTTATTTTTGCAACTTCATTGTTGCAGGTCATTTCAAAGTGTCTGAAATGTCATTGTTTTGTAAAGATGCATTCACGCTGAACGGGTCGTAGATGACAAATGCAGTGCGCCGTCTGTCACAGCAGCATTTTCATCTGTCTGAGACGTGCATGTCATTTCAGAGGCCCGTGACAAACTGGTTTTCCACATATTCTGATTGATGCTCACACACTGCCTTGTGTCTCCCATTGCATTAGTATATGAAGAGAGAGGACCCAGTGCTCAGTGTCTGAACTATAGTCATATCACTCTAGGACGTGAACAAATGTCTACCACTAGTACTGTTATTACTGCTTGGGCTGGGCATCAGTAAAAGTTACCAATTCAATTCAATCATCATTATTGTCAATTCTACAACACGTAAAGCATCTCAATCAATCAATCAATCAATTTATTTTTGTAACGCCATCTGCAGAGAATTGAAATTGTGTGTCTCTTACACCAGTGATAAATAAAAAGGAAATAGTATCAAATGTGCGCACAATAGAGGGTAGCACAGAGAGAGGGAAGGGTAGAGTTCAGCTTTCTGACAGCATGGTGGATAAAGCTGTCCTTCAGTCAGTAGGACCTGTCACTGATGTTGTCTTCTCCAGGGACTGAAGATGCTGTGAGATGGTGTGGTATCGCCCTCTGAAACAGCCCTGCTTTGCTGTAGGAAAGCTGGTCCAATGGGCCCTGTCCAGATAAATTTTGTTGATCTCAAAAGCACAAAAACAGTCACAGTCCACAGAGAAGAGTGTAGTTCAGCTTGCTCACAAGAGCGAACAACGGTTTCTCCAGTTGGGACAGGGGCTTTTGTCTCTGATATCTCCACTGTTCACTCTCCTCCACTTTCTGTCACAAACTTGTAGTTGTGTAGATTTGTAGCAGATGACATCTCCAATACTTTTCATGGAGCACTTTCTTTGATTTAAAAAGTTCTCAGTCATACAGGAGTTGTCCATCATAGGCAAAGATTCTTCAGTCTTCATCTGTACGCTGTAGGTGAAGTATAGGACGTTTCGCTCTCCATGCAAAGAGGTTTGTCTGCACCGAGCAAACTTGACCTACTGGTCTTCATAAGTTCCACTGGCGTCCAAGTTTGCTCAGTGCTGACAAAGCTCTTTAGATGAATAGTGAACGGTCCTACACTTCAACTACAGAGTACAGATGACGATTGAAGAATCTTTGCCTACGATTAAAAAAATGTAGTTTGCTAATTTACAACTACCAAAACTGTGCTCTACAGTCGATAAAGATGTGACGAAACACCACAAAAAACATCCCCAAAACATTCAAACCCACAAAAACACCAACATTCACAAGAGAAAAAACAAACAAAAAGACTCTCGTTTTGGAAGAAAGAAGCCTCTGCATGTGTGCATGTGCCACCAGAGTCTCACAAAATACATGGTAAAGAGAAATTTGTACAAACACATTTTTTTCCAATGATACCAAGTTCACTACTGAATGAGTCCTGAGACAGCAATATAGAAGGTTAGGCAGTCATAGCGCAAATGGTAAAAACGATGGTATGTGGCATAAATAAACAATACCAATGTAAATAGAAGGTACATTTTCTTTAAAATGTTTTTTTTTTTTTTTCTACAGTGTAAAGATGTCCAGACTGTTTTCCGTATTTCGTTGTTTATGAGAATGGATGTTCACTCCTGTACTTGCTTCTAATGAGCAGGTTTATTGTAGGGTAATCCACTTTTTGCGGCACTGGGGGCTGGGGCGCGAGCTGAACCGCGGCAGATATACCCACCTCCGTTGGACAGAGCTGTCATTAATCAAAGCGTCGCCTGACAGTGCTACGCCTGCTGCCGCGCTCCCTTCAGACCCATGTTGTACCATATTTATGTCGATACGCTACAGACTCTTCCGCCTCTCTTCTGGCTGTCAGTTTCCAACGCAGCAGATTGGACTCACTGCTCTCTGAAGAATATGGACGCTAATTTTCCCATTGGAGCTTTTGTCTCTGTGACAAGGACCAACATGGCACAACGCACTCTTGTTCTTTTTGCTTGGACAACACAAAAGCCTCGGCAGAATAAACCAGCCTCTAATTGCGGATAGCGAAGGGACTTCTCCTTCCACTTTCCCCGTGGCTGTTCTCTCGCCACAATTGGAAAGGCACAAACATTGAACAATTGCCTTTCACTGACCAGATTTGAGTAGATTTAACAGATCCTGAAATGTCCTAGTAGTTTACTATAACTCGGCTACCTAATTTTAGCCATTATTCTGCTACTACTGATAATGTTTTTTTATTACTGTCACATGAAGCACAAACGGATCTTATTTGTGCTGCGGAAAAGATTATTTAGTTTCCATTGATTGAATTGGTTTAGATATTCGAGTCAATTTGATCAACTTGTTGCATGAATGATCTGGCTTGCTAGAAAGAAAGAAAAATGAGGAATCGAGACAGACTCATGAGTTCTCACTGTGCGCAGATTAATTTTCTTTTTAATAACCGTGCTTATTGTGCCTATAAGCTGTGTGCACAGTGTCTGCCACAATGAGACAAGGGACGGAGCAGACATTGACTGGTTTTACTAAAACTAATATTTCAAGAGACCGAGAAACTGTTCTGATATGCTATTCTAAAAAAAAATATGTCCAATTGAATGATTTCACTCATTCGGCTCCGTACCAAAATGTATTAGCCCACACTCACGTTATCTTAATTCACCTTCACCAAACTTGTTCTGATCCTGTCTTATTTCAATTCCTGGGGGGAAGGGTATATATTCATGGGTATGGGGACGTGCTGCTATACTGCCTACCGTTTTTGGCACTTTTTCCGTAAATTTTTGCCTCCAAAACGAGCAAAGGCCCGTAAATCTGGCATCTGACAATCTCCTATGTCCGTAAACAATGTATCCCATTTTCCAACTCGCCATTATAAAGAAATCTGAGGGCCCTCGAGGTTCCTCGTGCTGGCAACGGCCGTGTATGGGCCCCACACTCCAGCGGCATCCATTTTCAGGGCTAGTTGATTCAGCAGGTGAGTTGTTACACAAAATTTCAAACTTGAGATTTTCCATAGCTTTTGCCCCTTGTCCAAATTGGCTATGTATTTTCAGCTAAGTAGTTTCAGCGGGTTGCCTTAAATCACTATTGCTGAGTTGTTTTGATTGTTTAGAGTTGAGTCAATGGAAGAAATGAACATCCGTAGTTGAAATTATTACTTTTCTTTCAGAAGTTATTAGAAGTTATAGCTTAAGCCTGATGTCACCAAAACCCGCCACTACACTCACCTTTAAAGACGAGTTTGTCAGAGCAGTGCCAGGAGCACACCCACTCATCCTAATGCTGCACCACTTTAGCATTATACGATTGTTTGCATATGGCTCACTCTGTGTCTGTAGCTGGGATCCGAGTTGTTGAGCCTTTTCCTGGATTTCGTCTCCCTGGTGTTTTGGCACTACGCTGTCAGGGAGAGGTGCAGGATTTTGATTTCGTGGCAGACAGATCAGATGTCACCGCTCTTCTTTACAGTTCCCTTCAGAGAGGCGCCGTCGACCTGGTTGGTTTCAAAGCGAACATGAAAGTCTCTCTCATTGGGGTTTGACAAAGTATCCAAGAGACATATGCACCTTTGATCACCTGTGTGGCAATGTATTTGGTTTGGAAATTCTTCTTTGGGAATGTTTAGCTTGATGGACTGCATAGCTGCAATATACTCCCTGTCTCATCCTTAAGCCCTATAAATGAGAATAGGGACAGTAATAAATTCAAATTCCTGCCTGTAAGTACTTTCAGATGGAAAAGCTTGACAAAAATCGATGCCAAAAAACTCCTCGTCACGAGATCTGAATTTCCAATCTTGCGTATAATCCATCTTGGTTTCGGACCAATCATGTGGCGGCATTGCTGCGAGTAGGCGAGTTTTACAAGCTCCCGACAACAACAAGCACTTTTATCAACACTAGTTAAGAACACGGGCGGAATAAAGATAGAATACATTAGTTTTACCCAATGTTTTGAATACAGAACACATGAGAAATGCAAATGTTTTTCTAGAGGCAACAAAAACAACAAAAAAGCTACAACAAAACCTAGAAAAACATCAAGACAAATATCTTTTTGACAACACCGCAATCAAAATTATCATAATTTTTGCATATTTTTGACCGTTTGCAAAATTATCGTTGCCAAGAAAGTCCCCCATTACATCGAGGTATAATTTTTCATCACCCACTCCCTATACTCCAAGGCGAAGCAGTAAAATTCGTGGGCACTTTCAGTCTTCTCTGGGATGGCTGATCTGCACAAATATGGAGGGCATTGTCTTAAAAATATGTTTATGGTCTGACAGAATTTCAAGGGGACTCTGGAGATTTATTAACTATTGAATGCACTGGAGCCGCACAGCAATTTATCAGGCGTGAAAAGTTCCCGGCGCTGCCCACCGAGCGGCCTTGCTCCAAAGTAAATAAAACTTTGGTATTGTGCACAGGTCATTTCTCAGGGCACAAGCGCCTGATACTAAAACACTGTGACTTTATGGGTTTAGCCTTAACATATGATTTGATATATGTTGATAAAGATTATTGTGACGTTAAAGCGTAAAGAGCTCAAACCGTGAAAAAACTGGACATGAACTCATCATAAATATTTTTGTCCGTAGTTTGTGGGCTTTAGTGGCAGGTGATGTACTGCTATTACATTGTAGCACTGTAGATTTACTTTATTGTTGAAACGCCATGTATCTCCCATTACTTACTGAGCAAATTTATGTGCTAGCCCACTCGCCACATGATTGCAAGAAATGAGGGATACTGCAGAGACGAGTTGCTGCTCCATGAAGGTTTGGGAGAGGGATCCAATTCGCCGTGACCTCAACGACCTTCACAAACGTTGCAGGTTCAATTAATGCTAGGTTTTAAACTTAACTTATTTTTCATCTGTCACGCTTTAATCAGAATGCGGCCAAATGGATGTGTGCGAGACAGAGGGGCTGAATGGTCGCACGATGTGATCCTAATGTCTGGGAGCTGCTGTCGGCTGCTGTGGAACGACTGCTTTTATCTGTCTCCAGACCCGGCTCGGGCTATACTGTCACATCCTCAGTTTGATCAATGCCGCACGTCATGGACCTTGAGTTATCCAAGAATACGCTCTGCATCCGAGATTTAGGCATTCAGAGTAGGCCCACTGCTGAGTGAAGGGTACATTTTCAATGTGGCATGAACTTTAAAGCACGAAAACATACATTTTGACTCGATGCACGAGGATGATTTTTAGATGAAAATATCTTCTTGCTACGGTTTGTCGAACATGCCAAACATTTCTGAAAATGTCTGAGGTTTTCACACTGAGGGATAAACTTACTCCTTTATGCTGGTTCTATATGTGGATAAAAATGAGATTGTGATAGAAGGACCCAGCTTGAAAACTAAAATGAGCTTGGAAATTACTGCAAAAACTCCCCATGTCTGAACCTGGTTGTCTCTGTGGTTCCTCCAACCTAAACATATACTGTACACAATAGGTTGCGTTCACATTATTCTATTTCAGTTGGAGCAGGTGCCAATACAACTCTATGGAAAAGGAACAGTTTTTGACATTTCCAAATAGAAAATTCCCAAATGTTTTCCCTTTTCATTATTTGACAGTGATTAGATTCACAAACCTGCCATATTATTCTTATGGCTGACAGTCATTTCTTCTGGCCAACATGACGCACATGTTATTTATTATTGTCACCACGTTTGGACACCTTTACGAGAACATAATTAGACCTTGGTTCTGCTGACAGAGAACACATTGAACTTTGTGACAGTTTTTGCATCTTTGTGTGTGTGTGGGTGAGTCGAGGGGTGTATATGGGTGAATATTCATGGGGGCCTGGGGGATGAATGGGGGAAGGGGATTGGTTGTAAGTTGTAAAGAGCTTTGTGTTACATTTGTGAAAAGTCATGAATTTCAGGGACACAGTCGCCATCACAACAATCACATAAATGAAGAAACAAGAGTTTTTATTCAAAATGAGTGATTTAGTTTTTTTTGCAGAATCTGTTAGTTGAGATCACAGAGAAGCCTTTCCATGTTTCAGATAACAGTATTGGTATATTTAAAAGTATACATTTTGTGTTTTGAAATCGGGTGTATTTTCAGGATATTCAGTAGGCAGGTGCCGCAACAGTTAATTTCCATACTGGCCATTCTAGTGTGTACCATATGGCTACACGAACACTATTTTCCGACATAAAGTTTAAATTGTTTACTTTGTGTTATCTTCATTAGAAGAATTCTCCCCTAGAAGTCCCAGTATGTGCATTTCTGGCGCTCCGGAGTCTCTGTGCGTGATCTTCCCAGGGAAAATGCTCCTTTGTCCCGCGAAGAAAGATCTGCGCTAAATCCATGTCTATGTTTTCCCCTTTTCACAAACGTTGTCCATATGAAAGTGGCCAATATGCGTTGCCACAAACTCATGTTTCTTTAGCGAGCTCCCGTAGTCTCCCGTAGTCTTGCCCAGGGAAAATGCTCCAGGTCCCGCGAAGATGCCGTCAACTCCCGGCCCCATGTCTATGGAGTCTCCTGCTTTTCCAATACTTGCCTACTTTAAAATTGCCACAACTACTCCAAATATTAACAGATTCCCATGTGTTACATATTGTTGGAAAGCTTAGAAACTACACTTTCAGAATCTATGAATAACTCAAAATGCCCCAGGGTCGACTCGTGTCCCTGGTTTCTATGACTGGTCACATTTTTGTTTGAAAAGCACTTTATAAGCAAAGATTGATAGATTGATTGAGTTTTTGTTTCATGTGGATTGCCCAGGAATTACAGATAAATTGGCAATAAACTAAGATGGAAATCAGCATTTTGACAGTTACCACAGTTACCAGCACATCATTTTCAGCTGCCCTCCGCCTCAAGTATAATCTATAGGCTCTTAAGAATGTTGTGACGTCACATGAACGCAACCTGATGCTCCAGTTAGCTGTTTCCCTCCAAGCTCTGTGCTGTGATTGTCCCATTGAAACGAAAAGGATGACAGTCAAGGGCGCAACAGAATTTTGAAATCAGCTGGGCTCGGATGGGGCACAACAGTAGATAAGGGTACATTTTTATTCTTCAGTTCTAACAAAACACCAGCGGACTGTCATTAGATTGTGACCTTGGATGTTTTACTCACACGCATGTTATGTTTTTAAGCATCAGCGAGTTTGAAACGACCAAATCTGGAGCTGTTTTTTTTTTTTTTTGTGGGACCTCTTGTTCTCATCCACTGCTCGTCGAAGGCTCCGGGGCCCGGATAATGTCTCTGTTAATTAGTCTAGCACCCATGCTCAGGTCAGACAGCTCAGGGCCTTTCAGGCACTTTGGCACGCATACAACTGTGATCCACTCATTTTATCATTTACCATATGCTACCCGTGTGCGTTTTTATCCCTCTACTGTAAATCAAATCAAGCTTTTCTTTGTTTCCCCTTTTCAACAAAGCCTTGAAGGAATCTGCTGCTATAATTGGTATCCATCACATTGTATTAGCACGTTTTTCTTTTGCCACATAAACTTGAAAAGAAGTCTGACAATACAACAGTCACGCTTCATGCCTCCTGAGCTTAAACCCTTTCCCAAATATCATAATCACTTCTGGCTGTAGAAACCACTAACAGGTTTATTGGCAGATGATATGGTGAGGACTCAATTGCACCCAGGCAGCCACTGTTTAGCCCTCAAGGTGGAACACATTTTCTGTGATACTTTGCTGAAAATGTATTTCTGCGTTTAGACTTTCAGAAAAAAACATTTGCGTTTGTTCTAAAGATCATAAAACCACAAAACGAAAGCGCAATACGTTTTTTGTGACTGTCCATGAATGTTTTTTTCATGCAAATATGTACAGTAAGTGTAGTGGTTGCAAGTGGTGAAGGCCGCAGTTAGTGAAGTGAAAACGACAGAAAATTGACAGCTAATTAGCGCCTGTAACAAAGTGTAGGTGGTAATTGTGTAAAACCTGCTAAACCTACATACATATAAGAGCCCTGGGTATTTCCTAATGAATGCAGTCTGAGTTGATATTTCAATACAGTCCCTAATGTCCATGCAGTGTGTTTTAACCCTTTAACCACCAACTGTTTTTTAGCCATAGAGAACAACAGATAAATGTTTTACCAGTTCCTCTCACATCTCCAAGTTAGACCTAAACGTTCACCCACTTTATTTCTGATATCCATTGTTATTTTTTTTTTAATAATGTGTTGTTTGTTCAGATCGCTCTTGACCTAACGGCAGGCGCCAAAGTAAGTTGCCAAATGGGTGCATTTTGGCAACTTTGGCGGTTAAAGGGTTAAGTACGCACTGTGATCTCAACGTTAAATAAATCCAATATATTCCAAACAAGTCAGCCCTTGTTCCACCAATCCAATTCCAATTCCCAGAACTGAAATGTTTTAATTAGTATTTTTCACGACATAAATAATGCGTTATGAGTAGACACAGGCTTTTTGCTGTAGTAAAAATTCACTCTGGACACATAGAATTGGAGCTGATACTGACTGTGCGCACTTGTTATCTGTAGTGACATTCACAGCCAGAAAACAGCTCTAAGCTGACATTTTACAAGGGAACATCGTTCGACTGTTCAGCTGTCTTGCACTTGCTGTATGTGTAAGTTTGTGAATCAAAAAGGTTTAGAGTAAATTGCATGTTCATAATTCACTGTTTTTGTTATGGCAACATACTGTATGTCTACGCCGTGCTTGAGTGTGTGAGGATGAAAGCACGATCTGTTCTTTAGTCCAGTGATAATGTGAACGTCTATCTTAACCCTAGAACACCATTGCCAGGTGGTTTTCACTCAAGCAAATACATTTATGGTCTCTGGGTAGCTTCAGCATTGTCTTGGACATCCTAATCCAAAACACACTTTATCCTACAGGCACATGTTTGGGTCATTTTCACCCAACAATAGTGATAGAAGGTAAAGTAGGTTTCGGGTGGATTCTACACTGGTGAAGGACACTGAGCCTTCACCAGGGAAGTCTCAAATATCCCAGCAATGGGTGGACCAAAAACCAAGTTTCCATCTTCATTATCCTTTTTTGTTGTTGTTTTTTTTGTTCCCAAATTCATAAGTTTTAAGTAATTTCTGGCACTTTTCCCCCTCATGATGCTTTTCTTTCATTTTGTTAGACATGACACAGTTTAAAATAAAAGAACACTACACTATTGGGTGTATTATCTCGGCGTTAGTGATGGTGTTTAGAATTGGAGCGATAGTGTTCTAGGGTTAAAACCTATATATCTTTGACTGAACGCCTTATACCTAAACTTAGTGATAAACTGGAAACCACTGTGTAATCACTTCATTAAAGTAATAAAGACAAATTCATGAATGAAGTGAATTGGCCTAAAGGACTAAAATAGAAGGGAACCATTAGAAAGCAGCTCCAGTACGGTTAAGGGGAGACACTACAGGCAAAACTCTTCTTTTTTCTTTTCTTTTCTGTTTTTGTTTTCATGGTTTGGGTCAGTTTGCTCTCTGAAATGTATAAACGTTCATCTGGAAATAAATGACCTAATCTTTACAATTAGGAGTGTCTGTGTCATGATGTGAAACAAAAACTGAAAAGGCCCAAACGCACGACCGCAACAAAAACAATAATGTTTAATGCGTAACAAAAATAATATAAACTCAGGAACCAGGGATGACAGACGTAGATAGAGACAAAGAGAATGCACCGACAAAGGACAAGAGTAAATACATGAGGGAGCGAGGCACAGGTGAAAGACATTAGGGCGGTGCAGGTAATAAACACAGAAAATCACAAGGACAGACAAGTCAAAATTAAACATGAACAGGACATGAACAGACGAAGACCAAAAAACAAACCAAAATAAGGAAACCAAATGCAGAACATAGAACTACAGCATGTGGTAAATTGTAACTTCAATGACCATTTTGAAAAATGCTTTTTTCCCACATTTTGGTGGCAACATCTCCACTTTAAAAGCTCCTACAGACTCCAGACTTCCCAGTCTTGCACTTAACAATATTTTTGAAGGTTTGTTCAGAGGGATTTTTCAGTAGCTTAATTTATTCCAAGTCTGATTTATTGACTTAGAATATTTACATATTTATTCACTAATAACTAGTTTATTCAAAAAATAAACAAAATATTCAAAACCCCCTCAGATTAAATCTGTGTAACTAATACATCAACAAAATAAAACCTATTTAATTTAGGCTCTAATCCATTATTTAGATTTTGTTGGCAAAAATATAGGCAATTTAACCATTTTCATGCACAGAAACTTCTTCTTCTTGCAATTGTCTCTCAAAAAAATCCATATCTTATACAGCAAACGTTACAAATTGATGCCACTATCTTTTCCATCAATCATAATACATCAGCCAACAATACCCCGCCCCCCAGTTTGTGAACCACTGGACTGGTCTACAGGCGTCAGCTATAGCTCTCTGTCTGAATGCTCCTGCAGACATGAAAAGGCAGTCGTGTTGCTGAACCCCAGATTAGACTTGGCGGTGACGGGGCCCGTGGTTACCTCCTCCTGTCCGGGTTATCAGCGTGTGACAGTGCGGCCTGATAGTGCTGTCGTCACCGGAGCATGTATCACACAGTTGTCACCGCGCGCGCCCCCGCCCCCTTTCCGCCGCGACTCAACACCAACAGACAGTGTTCTCTTTCTGTGACAAATTCTGCCGAGCTGAGTCACCCCGCTGGTCTGCGTGGTACTAGTCAAGTCCCCGTTCAGGAGTCTTCTGCCCCGACGCAGATGGACATGAGGGGCGGCCAAGCGCTGGCGGTGGGAGACAGAAATTGTACCCTATTAAGAGTGTTGTCGAAATGGTGGGGGGGTTAGAGGTGGGTGGCAAAAAATGTACTGATCCTTTGTTGTTTGGGTTTTTTAATGTTATTTTCAAACATTAAGCACAACTTAAATGGTTAATCGAGGAGTTGTTCTTTTAAAAATACTTAAAATGTTTGCTAAGAATCTGCATTTGACCTAACCTTCGATGCCCTGGGATGATCTTACAGGAGCACTGGCCTCTAGACCTTGAACCATGGCCAGGATTTATTCTTTTGTTTTTGGTTTGTTTTCTCAGGTTTCAGGCACACATAAAACATTTATTTATTTTTTTATTTTTTTACATTATACAATTATTGGACAGTCAATTGGATAAATACATTTGAAAGATAATCTATTAGTTGTTACTGAAAAGCAGTGGTGGTCGAAGTACTTAATTTCATTACTTGAGTTAAAGTACAGATGCTACTGGTCAAGTATTACTCCAATAAAAGTGAGTTGCCCAGTGAAAATGTTAATTTAAGTTAAAGTACTGAAGAATTTGCTTTATTAATTAATTAACTATCCAAAGTAAAAGTGCATTGACTTCTTGAAAAAGGCTTTGTTGCAGCCGGTACGTGTGGAAGAAACCAGCAACATGTTTTAAAAGATGTTTTAGCCCAGTACACTAAAGGTTTTTTGGGTGTAAATAGAGAATTATAATGTGGGAGGAGTGCGGTGAGGTTCTTTGTTTTTCTCCTAAAGTGCATTTCATTTTAAATGAGTTTTGTGAACCATAACTTTGTGGCTTCAAAAATATTTATGAAACATATGAATATACAATACTTCTGAAGATGTAATTTAGTCTTTTCCTCTTCAGTTCACCCTGGTTTAACTCGTGAACATATAAATGACAAAAGAATAGAAAAACTACAGATACAGATACAGTTGCATTAGTATCAAGTTAATACTTAAAGAAAGTAATGACATAACCAGAAAAAAAAAAACGTGGATGCTGTTAAATCAGAAAAAAACACAACATGACCAACTTGTCGGCACTCTGTAAATAACAAGTAACGATAGCTTCTTTTTTTTTATGCCGTGGAGTAGAAAGTATTATATCTGTTTGTCAAATGTAGTGGAGTTAAAGTAATACGCTGTCAACAAAATACCACTCAAGTAAAGTTCCTGACCATCACTGCTGAAGAGTTAAATGAAAAACATGTATTTCTGCCACGCCGGGACAGCAATTCTGGAGCCTTGGCTTGCGAGTGCATTGCTTAAGCTGTAAAGTGCAAAGGGCCATCGCTCCAACAGTAGTTCAGGTTAATCATGGCGGCTGACTGGGTTTAATCCATTAAAGTGTGAGTTCACCCATAGCGCGGCTTTGGCTGAATCTGCGCGCTGATCCTATTTTCTCTGTATACATATCCGTACTTTCACCCAGACTCCTATTTGCCCCTATAATGGGATTAACTCCAATGACACCAATCTCAAATCTGGCTTTAAAACTCTGCAGGGTGAATCTTATTTCACTGGTTATTCCCACAAGGGATGGAACAGGGCTTTGGTTACGTAATTACATTCCCCTCTCACTGTCTAAGCCTAAATGATGACAAATTAATGAAAAATCGTCGGGTGGGTGCTTCTCTTGTATTCACTCGGCCTGGTTAAGACCAAGCCACTGACAACTCATGTTAATCATTGTGTCTTCCACACTTTGAATCATACTCTGTCATTAATAATGGATGCTGTCAAGCGCAGTTCCTGCCTGTATTCCCCCACTATTGTTGGAATGCTTATTGTAATAATAACAGTAATAATAACTTTAATTTTCTTCAATTTTATCAGCCGTTATATCCAATAATATTCACTGCAATGAGTTGGTTTACTTTTACCTGTGCATGCTGGATTAGAGGTATTGTTACCCTATAAGCTACTGTGTTCACTATGCAGGTTCCAGTTGCTGCCTAATTTCCCATTGTAGCTGAGTAAATGCTGGAATTTTGGTGTGAAACCACTGTCCAAAGTCTAAACTATGGCTTTTTTTTTTTGCAAGATATAGTCTTACAGGTAAACAATAGCATCACAACAGTGACATGCACAGAGGTTTTATAGGGCTATTGCTCAGGTGGTGTGAAGGGCTCTTATGCGTGGTGCAGGGGATAAAATTTAACCTTTCACACGGTCGGTCCGGGTTCAATTCCAGGCTGATCGCGGCTTGTTGTTGTTTATTTGTTTTGTTTTTACCCATAAGTATGAATATATTTAGGTTGGTTTTTGTTGTATATTAATGAGAAATTGATTTGATAATATCCGTGGCATAGGTGCCAATTTATGTTTTGTCAAATAAAAAAAAAGCAAGCCATAGGCTTGATTCGAACTCACCACCCTTTGCTTTAAAGTCAGACGCCCACCCAGTGGAGCTAATCGTCCACATGTACTGCATTGGCTCCAGTTACAATATATTAATGTAATGCTAAACAGAACTGCATTATTTATATGCATAAGTGTGGTCTAAAACCAACCATGAAAGTATGAGATTTAACTTTGCACCCGGGGGGAGGGTCGGGGGCTACGTGCTGCTTACCCAGGGCATACGCCGCGATGAGTAGAAAGGCCGTCACGGTAAGCACTGAAGGCAACTCCGGACTCCTCTCTCGGGCACCGCTACTGCCACGCCTCCCATAGTGCTTAGAGCTGTTGGTCTACACCTCATGCCGTAGACATGAAGGGCAAGTGAGGCAATTAAAATGGTAAGAAACTAATTATTTATATTTTTATGTTTATTGAATATACTAGTCCAATTGTTGATATTATAATATTAACTTTAAAAAAAAGGGCAGCTTCCTCAAAAGGGCTGTTGCCTGGGCAACTTGAGCGTGTGCATGTCACTGCATCACAATGAACATCACATCATCAAAGAAATCACTATATACTATTTCTGACCAATACATTGTGCAGTAACCGCAAGGACTCAAACGTCCCATACCTTCTGCAGCGGCCCCTCCCACGTCTGCTATACACCCAGCCTGTGTGCTACTCCTGTGATCGCCACAAAAAAAAACTCCCATGAGGATGCCCTCGGGATAGAGAGTGAAATGTTGCCATCTGTCTAAAAACAAGTCAAGTTTAACTTTAGAAGATACTACTTTACTATAATGATAATAATGAAACCCATATTTTTTTATTTATTAGTTTTGATTACCGTATTTTCTGGTCTATAAGTTGCTCCGGAGTATAAATCGCACCATTTTCTTCTTCATTATGCAAAAATGCATAATGGAGAAGAAAAAAACATATATCAGTCGCACTGGACTGGTCACATTTTTTGGGAGAAATTTATTTTACAAAATCCGAGACCAAGAACAGACATTTCATCTTGAAAGGCAAGTTATATTAAAAACAATAGCATAGAGCAGTGGTTCCCAACCTTTATTGTCTCACGTACCCCTTCGGCCTTTCATTTATGCTCCGAGTAGCCCCTGCTTCGATGGTTTTGTTGATTAGTTAGAAAGTGAATGACAAAAACTCCAATTTATCAGCTAAAAGACAGCTAAACACTCTCACAATCTCACTCCTTACTGTCTTTTCTTTGACCATAATGATCAAAAATACAATTTGTTTCATCATATTTTATATCTGAAACTATTCAAAATAGCCCCTCCTTACCTCTTGCTGTACCCCTGGTTGGGAAACACTAGCATAGAGAACAACAGTATGAATACTGTAGGTGTACGGTATGCTAACGTAACACATTGATTGGTTATTCAGCTACACGAAGCATAAACAACAAACTGAATAGGTGTCTGGTATGTTAAGGTAACATATTAACAGTTATTCAGATTCATAAAGAACAGAATATGTATTTTAATATATAAGTCGCACCTGAGTTTAAGTCGTAGGACCTGCCAATCTATGACAAAAAATGTCACTTATAATCCGGAAAATACGGTAGTTCTACTGGACACTTATGTCTAGCCTGGCAAATCAGCCTGCTCAGGCCT
>OMNZ01094184.1:0-11926 GCA_900303255.1 Lesueurigobius sanzi
TTCCTGGAGGATCCCAAGGCGTTCCCAGGCCAGCTTAAAGACCTCGTCTTTCCAGCTTGTCCCGGGTCTTCCCCGGGGGCCTCCTCCCAGTGGGACGTGCCTGGAACACCTCTCGAGGGAGGCGACCAGGAGCTCCTTTCGACGTGGCGGAGTAGCGGCTCTGTTCTGAGTTGCCTTCATGTCATAGAAAAAATGTTAAAATTGACAAATGTTTTGCCTGAACATTATTTGATAGTGATTGGATTCACAAACCTGCAATATTATTCTTATGGCCACTTTTGGACACCTTTATGAGAAAATAATTAGACCTTAGTTCATATGTGCTGATGGCGAAAACATTGAACTTCGTGACAGTTTTTGTTTCATGTGGATTGGCCCAGGAATCAATCAATCAGTCAATCAATCAATCAATCAATCAATCAATCAATCAATCAATCAATCAATCAATCAATCAATCAATCAATCAATCAATCAATCAATCTATCTATCTATCTATCTATCTATCTATCTATCTATCTATCTATCTATCTATCTATCTATCTATCTATCTATGTTCTGCTTTGACAGGTAATCCATTCATTTTAGCTTATGACACAGTTTAGTCAGTCTGGCGTTCTGCAGTAGTGACGTTTCCTGCTCTGCTCGAGGGTTAACAGTTAGATCTGAGTTGCTCTTCTCTGATTGGCTGATTCATCGGTTGCAGACAGGTGACCTTATTGGATGATCTCATTTCTCGTGATGTGACTCAAATACCTGCATGCGATTAGAAATTTCCAAGAATTGCGTTGTGATATTTTGTTATTATATTCCCGAGATGCCTGTTGACTTGATTTTAGTTTTTAATCTTTGAAGTTGGTCTGCAAAAGAATATGCTGGACTGTATTGTTTAAAATCACACTGAGATCTGATGTACAATAGTTGGACGCGCAAACAGTAGAGGATCCTTCTAAAATTATTTACACAACACTGCCACACACAGGAAGGCGACTGTTACTACACGACTGTACCACATGCTGCATACTCTTGGATTGACATCTTTTAAAAACCACTAGTCACACCTTAATAATAGCAACAATAATAAAAGCAGACACTTAAGAACATTACAGATGTTATGAAGCCAGCCAAACAAAAAAAAAAATCAATTTAAGTTCTATGATTTTCCTCAATTGCACATACATTTGTTTATTGATTTCAAATCAACATTTAACATAATTAATAACACAGTTCTCACTAGGGCTGCAAGATTAGTCAAATCGACATCGCAATTTTAAATACTGCAATAACCTTACCCCCTCAAAGGCTGAGGGTTTTTTCTGCCTTCCATCTCCAGCGTTTCATGAAGCTGAAATATAATAAATTAGTACTTCTACGTATAAAAGCAGTTTTAGAAGTATATTTTGCTGACAATACTAGGGCTGTCACAATAAACAATAATATTGGTCACTGCGATGAAAAGACTAGTTTAGATTAGTTGTTGTTTGCAGCATTTCTTTTTTGGACAAGAGTCAGTTCAACTACGGCAGATAATTACTGTGTTAATATTGTGAATCGCAGACTCAGACAATACCCAGGCTCAGACAATACCCAGGCTCAGACAATACTGAATTGTATAAAAAATATGATTAAAATCACAAATCGAATGGCAATCGCTGTCCGAAAAATCTCAATTAGGTTTCTTGTCAAAATTGTACAGTCCTAGTTCTCACTCCTTGCAAATCATTATTTTGTGTTGTTTTCTGTTGAAGTCCGGAGACCAGCGGCACCACAGCTGATGTCAGCAGCGCCATGGTAACCAAAGCCCCGGACCCCAAGACGCCACAGACAGACAGTGACTCTCAGCCCCCCTCACAAAGCCCCTCACAGCCCAATGGAAATGGGCCTGAAACCCATTCTCCTGCTCTGTCCTGCTCCAAAAAGGACAATACAAACAGTGTACAGACTGAGGCTCCAGGGGAGGGTGCAGGGGGAGTACCTGCCCACTCCAAACCTCACCCAAACGGCTGGGCCGCTCACAATACGGTCCCCAGGGCCAGTGCAGCCCAGAGTCACCACCAGGAGCGGACAGTACCCCCTCAGGAAGCAGTGGTCATGCGCAGAGGCTTTGTGCCAAGGACAGGCCCCGAGAGAGTAGCCCAAAGGAGGAGCTCCATGGCCCAGCTGCAGCAGTGGGTCAACCAGCGGCGGGGCATGGCCTCTCAAGAAGACCTGCACAGGTGTGTCCTTAAAACTCACATTCCAAATCACATTGGATTTTTTTTTTTTTATTAATTTAAATAAAACCTCTCACAGAATATAATTTGCGTATATCTCTACAGTATTAAGGCTAAATATTTGATTATGTTATGTGTTATTTTAAGATATAAGAGAAAATGTTGAGACAAATTATGATGCAATGAATGTGATACCTAATGTAATAACAGCGGATCAAATACAGTTGTGCTCAAAGGTTTACATACACTGACATAATGTCTGGGTATGTAAACTTAAGCATTTCATAGAATATGAATGATAACACAAAAACCTTTATTTCACTCATGGTTAGTGGTTGCGTGAAGCCATTTATTGTCAAAAAACCTGTTTGTTTACACTTTTCAACTAGAAACTAGCCAAATGTCCCTGATCAAAAGTTTACATTTTTTTTTTTGTGCATTTTGAAACAAACATACATTCTTTACATACACAGTCCTGTATTTCAGCTGAAGTGAGTTTTTCTTTGCTCCTGAAGAATTTTCCTGGCAGTTGTTCATGTAAACGTTTCTGTTTTATTATGATTTCAAAAGAGTAAACTCAGTTCTTTGGCAATAAATGGCTTCGCACAACCACTAAACATAAGTGGAAAAAAAATAATTGTGTTATTATTCATATTATATGAAAAATTGCCAAAAGATTAAAAGGGTATTTGAGCACAACTGTATATCAGAAGACAAACAGTACATTATGCCAAAACCATAGTGTGCAAGTATACACTGTACTAAATCCATTCAAATCTAATTTCCTGGTCTCCTCAGCCCGTCCCGGTACTATACTGTCAACAGAGGCTTGTCGGAGTATTATGGCTTCCCCCCGGACCCTCGCTACATAGATGATTACCCCCTGTACTCCGGCGGGATGAGGCCGGACAGCATCTGCACTGTGGCGGCCGTGGGGTCGTACGACCAGCGCTGGAGCCTGGAGGACAAACGGCGCTCGCTCAGAGACGGACCCCACCAGCTGTACGGGCCCCCCATGATGAGGGACTCCTGGGGGCCGCAGCAGTACGGCAGCATGGAGGCATCGATGAGACGCCTGTCCATCCAGCCTCGCTCTCGCTCTGTTCCCCGCTCCCCGTCGTCGTCCTCGGGGGGGTTGTACTCCCCAGTGCCTCCCAACTACGTGTCCCCAGCACGGTCCCCCTCCACGCGCTTTGACCACGACCCGGGCCGAATGAGGGACGACCACATCTACGCAGACCCTTCTGTTTACAGCCTGAGGAGGTCTCTCAGCTCGCCAAAGGTCAGACACTGTACTCTGAGAAAGTACTCTGTATGAAAATATTGGTCTATTTATGCATCTAAATTAACCTTTTTATGTGGGGATTATCTAGACTCCACGTTCAGCATACACAGTGATAGGATGACTTTGATAATAACTGTTATTCAGACATTGTGGACTGATTGTATTCTTTGGTGTGCAGTATTATAGTTATTATAATTATTCATTAAACTGATTAGATAGGATTATATAAAATCAATCAATTTTCATGGTGAAAACTAATGCTTTCCCGGAGGCAGGTTTGTTGTGGTTTGTTGTTGTTGTTTTGCTTATAATAGTATAATTTTTTATACTAAACTTTCTTGGTCATTTTTGCTTCAGATATCTTTAAGAAGAAGAAGGTCTATTTATAGCCAGGTCCCTAAATACTGGGACAGTGACCAGAATTTTGTTCTCTCATCTGTTAAGCAAAAGTTCTTCAAGCCACAGTTACATAATTGACACCGAGTTAAAGTACAGACTCTCGACTTTAATTTTACATCCAAATCGGAGTAAGGGTTCAGGAAATGCAGCTCTTCAAAGTTAATTGGTCTCTTTTTCAGAGGCTCAAATGTAATGGGACTGTTCAGCTGAAACACCATCATGATCCACCACTGGAGTTTCTTATTGTTTTACTTTGTTCTCATCTATATTTAGCTTTTTAGTTCAGCACTTTGGTCAACTGTCGATGTTTTAAATATGGCGTAGAAATGAAGTTTGAAATGACTGGATTTGATGGCAGAACTGCAGTAAAGACCTGGCCCAGCGGCTCTGAGGAGCAAACCCGGACTCTGATGTCCTTGAGCTACAGTCACTGCACAGTCAATATTTTCAACATTGTATGAAAGACATTTTTTAAAAAGGCTTTATGACTTGATCCTATTCCCAATGCTGAAATTATTATGTCAATTATGTAACTGTAACTTGAAGACCTTTTGCTAAACAGATGAAATAACAAAATTCTGGTCTGTGTCCCATTATTTATGGAGCTGACTGTAGCAAATTTTATTCACAACTCAATACGCCTCATAGTAAAAACAACAGGAAAAACAGTCACATTAATTACAATATGATAAAATGAAGTGCAAAAATGTAAAATAATCGAAGGATAATCTGAAAAGAGAAGTTTAAGTTCTTGAATTAGGTAATTGTTTGGAGTGCTTGATATCTGCAGGTTAGGGCTGTACAATTTTGACAAAAAGCCTAATTGCATTTTTGTTTATTGACAAAAATTGCAATTTGCGCTTCTGTTTGCAATTTTAATGTTACTGTATATATTTATGTTATGTTATATTTGTCATGTTGAGATTGAGTTGAGTATTGCCTAGGCATGGTATCATATGGAAATTTATCTTGGACAGAATTATTGCGATTCACAATACTATCACGATAACTATTGCTAAATTTCTCATGGTGAATTGAGTCTCTGTTCTGCTGTAGCTGAACTGACAATGTGGTATGTGAGCACTTTGTTTAGCCATTATCTCTATATTCCCATCAACCCAAAACATGCACATGAGGTTAATCCTCCATCTAGGTGATTCTGACCATTAGCCTGGCTCCACATCTGGAGATGGGTCCCTGGGCGCTGCTCAGCGGTCGCCCACTGCTCCTGACGGATTGCCCCAACGGCATCGAAGGATGGATTAAATACAGAGGACAAATTTCCCTACGGGACAATAAAGATGCTCTTTCCTCTTTATACGACGATTATGAAAAAATGCTCTTCGAATTACCAATATTATTGTTTATTTTCGCAGCCCATGATTGTCAGCAAAATCTTCTAAAACTGCTATTATACATCGTGGCACTATTTATTATATTTCAGTTTCATGAAACGCCGGAGACATGGAGTTAATTTATTGCAGTATTTAAAATTGCAATGTCGATTCAATACCAATTCATTGTGCAGCCCTATCAGCAGGAAGAGCATTCAGTTCAGCAGAAGAAGGCTTCTTCAACAATTTTTAAGTTAAAGGGACTCTACGGAAGTTAAAGTAAAAAAAATAATATATTTTCCACCCCTTACATGCTCCAGCAATATCCCGCGCTGTACTGTGAGGCCACACCTATCCCACTCAATTGCCGCTATAAGCCAGGATTAAGTCACTTTAAAGTTGCCTCCTCGGGCCTAGGCAGGAGTCATGCACCAGCTTAACATGGAGACTGCAGTTACGAGGACGGCCAGAGGTGGCAGTCACGAGTATGAAAATTGACAACCTCCGTTGAGTCCCTTTAATTTAGTCTTTGGTACAACTAAGAGGTTGAGGTTACAGCTCAATGAAGACCTTAGTTTAGATATATTCATTGAGTTGCAACTGCCAGCAGGACTGCAGCCAGACGAAAACAAATATTTATTGTGTGTTTATGCAAATGTTAAGAGTTTCACAAACAAATGAGGACAGGTGAGAAGTCTGGTATGTGAACAAGTTATGATTCTATGAGGCTATTCAACATTCTGTTTTATACAATTTGATGTCACCTACTTTACTTTGGCATCTTTGCTTTTCCTGAAACCCTTGTTAAGACTGTCATACACCACACATTTTTACACCATAACTAACATACTACCCTCCCCCCTGTCCTTCCTTCTCACTGTCCTTCCTCCCTCGCTGCCCTCAGTATGACTTCCCTGGCAATAGGAGGTCCCTAAGCCAAGGCCTGTACCACTACAGCTACCCTGCCTCCCCCTCCATTCACAGTAAAATGGTATGTGCCACTGCTTTACCCACTAATACACTCTCACACTTCACTGTCGCCACTCCCGGGTCTTTTCCCATCCTTCCACTTTTCTTTTCTCTTCCTGCTTATCGACCATGTTTCTTTTTCTGTGGTGAAACATATTTGTGATAGGGCTTTAAAATGTTTCTATATGGTCTCTGCTCAGGAACAGCTTTTGCCTTTGACTTCAGTCTCCTATTTATTTGAATACACCATAGTCTTTGTCCATATCTGCCTTGAACTGTTTTGTCTTAACTGTATATATCCCAATTTATATTTATTTCCAATCAGGTGTTTATTAGGTGTTTTCTGGTGTCGAATCAAATTTGCACGTGTGTAACCAGATATGACTGTGTGTTTATTGTTGAGACTCTGATGATTCCCCTGATTGGGTTTGCTTTGTGGAGCTTATGTCCTCTGTCTGTTGTCTGTCCCTGTCTGGTGTTTGCTGCCGCTTGGCTCAGGACGACATGTTAGACTTCCAGCTCCAGCGCAGTCTGGACTACCTTGACCATCAGGTGGGACACTGCGTACTGCATGCCTGTCATGATTATTTGATGAACCGTTTCTTTAATTTTATCTGTAAATGTAAGATATGACTTTATTGATCTCACAGAAATGTACCTGTTGTAATGTACAGTTGTGCTCAAACGTTTACATCCCCTGGCAGAATGTCAGGGTATATAAACTTATGCATTTCTTAGAATATGAAAGATAACACAAAATGGTTAGTGGTTGCGTGAAGCCATTTTTTGTCAAAAAACTTGTTTGTTTACACTTTTCAACTACACAAATCAGCCAAATGTCCCTGATCAAAAGTTAACATATTGTTCATCTTGAAACAAACATAATTTTTCGTCAGAGAGTCCTGTATTTCAGCTGAAGTGAGTTTTTCTTTGCTCCTGAACAATTTTCCTGGCAGTTGTTGATGGTCATGTAAACGTTAGATCAGGGACATTTGAGTAGTTTCTGTTTCATTATGATTTCAAAAGATTAAACTCAGTTCTTTGACAAATAATGGCTTTGCACAACCACTAACCATGAGTGGAAAAAAAGGTTTTTGAGTTATCATTCATATTCTATGAAAAATGGACTAAAAGAGGATGTAAAATTAAAGGGGAATGCAAACTTTTGGCCACAACTGTATGTTAATGTATAGGTTTACACAAGTCATGCAGTACATACTGTATGTAGTACACGTTTATGAGACAATATTTTCTGGTTCCAGGTGCCTCCCTACCATGATCCCTACAGCAGAGAGCTACACCCCACACTAAAACTCAACGAAATTGAGACAAGTGTAAGAATTATGTCCAATGTCGTCTTGTTAGTCAGTGGAAAACGGCTGATCCATTTGTTCTCCCCACATAGAAACTTCTGGGTCGGCTATGTGAGCAAAACCGATTTCTGAAGGACCAAGAAGGCCTTGTCCACAGACTAAGGATGGATAAGGTATCTATTATATAACTGGCTCTTTTTATATTTTATTATTTGCTATTGATTTCCATTCATAAGTAAAAGACTTTTAATCTATCTAAGTTATCTAAAATCTAAGCACTGTCTAATTCCCTGATGTTTTCTATCTTCTGCAGGACAGCCTGGAGGATGCACTTCTGTCCTGTCACCAGGAGATGGAGCTGCACCACCACCAGCCTCTGGCCATAGAGAAACTGCAGTTCAAGAAGGAGGCTCTTCAGAACCAGCTCATTAACATCCGAGGAGAGCTCTCTCAGGCCTCTAGTGTAAGGCTCACTCCCACTCTGGTCTATACTTTCAAATCTGTTCATCGTCTGCTGCTGAAAATCACATAGACAGCATCCTATGACTGATTTCTTTTTTACGTTCCTGATTTAGGCATTAACAACCGCACGCATGGAGTTCGAGGCTCTGGAGGACGAGGCAAATGCCATTCATGGAGATCTGTGGGAGCAACTAAACGCTGGAGGCCAGGTGACAGATCCTACTATTTTGTTTTTTTAATTTCTAGTGAAAATGCACACAAAACAAACATGCTTCTGAATTGTTTGTGTTAATCAGTAAGAACTTCAAGTGGCACTTCTTGCTACATCATTTGTTAATCAATTGCGACTGAAAGCCTGATTGTTCATTGTTGTGTTTTTGCAGAGTGTCCTTGTCCGTAATCATATACAGAAGGAGTTTTGGAGAGTCCAAGATGTATTAGAAGCACTTCATAAAAATAACTCATCACGCGGCACTAACACAGCCAAGCACAAAGGTAGTCATTTCCGTGATTGTGGTAATCTGTATGTCACATTATTCCTTCACACTTTAGGCAAGACACTGTGAATAGAGAAAGTTTTTAAATGGAGTGGAATCAATTTGAAACTTTTGCTGTGTATTGCTGACATAATTACCGTATTACCCGGACTATAAGGCGCACTTTTTCTCATATTTTGGCTGGTCCTGTGACTTGTACTCAGGTTCGACTTATAGTATATTAATTAATATGTTGCGTTAACATACCAGACACCTATTCAGTTTGTTGTTTATGCTTGGTGAATAACCATCAATGTGCTACGTTAGCATACCATACACCTATTCAGGCTGTTGTTCTCTATTCGATTGTTATTATTATAACTTGCCTTTCAAGATGAAATGTCTGTTCTGGGTCTTGGATTTTGTAAAACAAATTTACCCCAAAAAATGCAACTCAAGTCCAGTGCGACTTATATATGTTTTTTACTTCTTCATTATACATTTTTCGGCTGGTGCAACATATACTCCAGTAATACGGTAACAGAAAAAAATATATTCCAAGTTTTAATCTAAAAATAAGACATTATATGTGTAAAAATGGCTAAAACTGCCTATATTTTAAGGTTTTGTTTTTTGATATATTAGTTACAACTATTTGTTCAGAGGGAATTTAGTTATGAGTGAATAAATCTTAAAAAAAAAATTGCCTTGTATTTATTATTAATATTGAAAAATCCCTCTGAACAAACCTTCAAAACATTGTTAAGTACAAGGCTGGAAAATTTGAAGTCTGCAGGAGTTACTAAAGTGGAGATTTTGTTGATCATTGAAGTTACAATTTCCCATATAGTTCTATGGCAAAACATTGAATCAGTGCAATAATTACACTCCTTACTGTAAAGATTAGGTGATTTATTTGTTTCCAGGTGAAAGTTTATATGTTAAGAGAGAAAGCAGGCCAGAAATCAGTGTCTTGCCTTAAAGAAGAAAGTTTGACAGCTATGAGAAGAAAACCTAAAACTGCATCTCTCTTATGTGTGTGTTTGCAGTGGCTAGCAGTGGCACCTTTAGCACCAATAGTCCTGCCAGTCCTCTAAGCTCAGTTAGCCTGACCAGCCCGCTCAGCCCCTTCTCCCCACTGCCTGGCTCCCAGACCCCCCCCTCCAAACACCCCGAGGTAAGAGCCTGCTGCACCACCCACCCCAGGCCCGACCACACCTCCGGCCTGTGCTTAGACTCCAGGACCCAGCCCACTATGCGTAGAAACCCTGCTCCCAAACAGCGGCCCGTGTCCTGCGTAGTCCCTCAGTCCGAGCCGCAGCCGAGACACGCCAGACCCATGAGTTACAAAGAACCTGATCAAAACCTGCCCGCTGTTGTGTTGGAAAACTTCAGATTGCCTTTGAATAGACTGGAACCCGCATTAGAGGCATCCATGACTCACTCTCTGATAAATTACAAGCAAAGCGTAGCGTTGTTTAGCTGCGAAAAAGACCAAAGGCAATACCAATCCAGCGGTCAAAACGTCGACCCACCTCTAGCTGAGGCCCCTGGGTACGTCCATGGGCGACTTTCCCAATCAGTTCCCGCTCAGACGTCTTATCAGGCTGACGGCGTTCGTGACCCAGTTCCGGAGTCGTATCCCATCTCAGTCATTTGCGTTAAAAAGACTTTCCCGGAAGCGTCTCGCGTGATATACTCCCCAGTGGGCTCTCCGCAAACCTGCCCCAAAAAGAGCTCCCACAAAGTCTTCAAACAGACGCATCTATAAAGCCACACAGCACAAGCAAAAACACTCATTTCAACATGCCGGATGTCCCACTTTGTATTAACTTTTGCGATTCATATTATGTTTTCCCATGGTTTCAACTTCTAGGCTGTCGTGCTTGTAAAAATACTCACTTTTGCATATGTGTGACTATTATTACAGACAGTCCATTTACTCCCATTTGCTTAAGTAAAACTAGTTTGAACTGCATACGCTCCCACACTTAGACTCAGCATTTTATCTGCACTACGGAATTGGGCCTTTTATAAATCTTTAATAAGTTCTTTGCTCGGAAAGATGACTCAGTTCAGATGTCAGCCGTGCCCTGTCCGGGGCCTGTACTAAATCGTGGTAAAAAAAAAAAAATCCTTTTCACAAACGAATGGCTCGAAATTGCCTTGAACCACCAGACCTCTTCCATTTTCGAGATTGCGAATATGTAAATCAGTTTAAATTAGTTTCTTAAGCATACATTTGAAGCAGCCTGTGTCTTTTTTTCTTGTCTTTTGTGCTCTCTGCTCATCTCCATATCGAAACGTTCTGCTGTGCTTTCCAACGTTCATGATCTTGCTATTATTCTCCCTCCCGCTCCGCTCTCCCCCTGAACCTGCCCTGTCCGCCCCTTCCTTCCTCGTCTTGTGCCCCGATGGCGAGCCAGGAGTGCGTCCCCCCCAGGCCCCCGCTCCCCAAGTCCTATTACCCCCTGGAGTCCTCCCCCACTTTCTCCCCCTCCACCCCGCCCTTGTCCCGGGACAGTGCCGCCTGGCTCTGTGGCTTGGCCTTCTCCGACACAGAAGACTCTTACAACGCCAAGGTATTCTATCATTTCTGTCATGTCACCGCCCCCCAGTTTTTTACAAGATGAGTTCCTTCTGTCCACTTGACACAGACGCAGTGGTGGAAAGCAACAAAGTACAAGTACAAGTAAAAAGTACAAATTATATAGGTACTTCTACTTTACTTATTACTTACTTTTATGGTGAATACTTTTTACTTGACTAGATTTCAGAGCCTGTATCTGTACTTTCTACTCCACTACATTTTTAAATTGGGTTAAAATGATTTTATTTTCAAAGTTCTCTGTGATGAACTGGTTTACTTAGTTTAGACTTGGTTTAGACCTGGTTTAGTCATGGTTTAGTTGTGGTTTAGTCGTGGTTTAGTCGTGGTTTAGACCTGGTTTAGTCCTGGTTTAGACCTGGTTTATTCATGGTTTAGTTGTGGTTTAGTCCTGGTTTAGTCCTGGTTTAGACCTGGTTTAGTCCTGTTTTAGTCGTGGTTTAGTCATGGTTTAGACCTGGTTTAGTCCTGTTAATGCTTGGATTAGACCTGGTTTAGACCTGGTTAAGTCCTGGTTTAATCCTGGTTTAGACTTGGTTTAGCCTTGGTTTAGTCCTGGTTTAGACCTGGTTTAGTCCTGGTTTAGTCCTGGTTTAGTCTTGGTTTAGACCTGGTTTAGTCCTGGTTTAGTCCTGGTTTAGACTTGGTTTAGCCCTGGTTTAGTCCTGGTTTAGACCTTGTTTAGTCTTGGTTTAGACCTGGTTTAGTCCTGGTTTAGACCTGGTTTAGTCTTGGTTTAGGCCTGGTTTAGTCCTGGTTTAGTCCTGGTTTAGTCTTGGTTTAGTCCTGGTTTAGTCTTGGTTTAGACCTGGTTTAGTCCTGGTTTAGTATTGGTTTAGACCTGGTTTAGTCCTGGTTTAGTTCTGGTTT
>OMNZ01094187.1:6453-19127 GCA_900303255.1 Lesueurigobius sanzi
ATCGGCCCCTCCAACCACCACGAACCTGGCCTATCTTTTTGGTGGTAGGGGAAACCGGAGCACCCGGAGGAAACCTACGCAGACACGGGGAGAACATGCAAACTCCACACAGAAAGGCCCCGTCCGGCCCGGGATCCAACCTGGGACCTTCTAGCTGTGAAGCGCTAACCACTGTATTACAATATGCACTGAAGTTAAGGAATATATTCTAAATATTGAAGCACAAAACACATGGTGTGAAGCATGAAACATAACCGTGGTATGAAGACGCTTGATGGGCGAAAGCAAAACAGTAACTGCGCTGATTGTGGAGACTAGGCAGACACACACATCCCAGTTTAGCAGCGTGCAAGAGTTGGAAACTGCCTAAGTGAAAGATGACCGAATCTGTACGGCTGTAGATTTAGATTTAGCACCACAGTTTTGGGCGTGTTAGCCCTTCATCAGCCGAACATCCAATTCATAAAAACATAAATACCACATTGTTGACGTTTATAAAATAAGTTAGTTGTGGATTTGTGTCAATGTGAATAGAGCAGGCACGCACATCTAAGGTGGTCTAAGGCCAGCGTGCTAGACCCAAAGAGATGAAACAAGAAAAACAAAAAGGTCTGCACAACTAGAGTTTGCTCCCATAATATTTAATACTTGCACCGTTGTGACGTTTCGGGCATCAAGCCAGCCCTTCCTCAGACAAGTTTGTTTTTCTTCTTGTCTCTCGTTAAACCTGCTGACCTGATAACTCAGAAGAAACGTCATTCCCAGCTTGGAGTTCTGACCTCTGAGGACAACTGGAATGCAGCAGCACAGCAGCACCACTAAATAATAAGAATTAAAAAAAAAAAAGACGTTTGTAACTCAGGATTTATTTTTTCCCCCCTTGTCCCCCTTTCCTTTTCTTGGGCTCCGTAGACCCTAATTTGGCTCGTTCTCTCTTGCCAAGTAAAAAAGATCTGCCATGGAACAAGATACTTCCCCTTAATCCAAGTAAAATGATGTGCAATACAATATTTAACCTTATTTAACCTACCTTACCTAAATGGTATTTCTTGTTTTACGTGCAAAAATACTACAGATCAATTTACTTACCTGCTCAAAAGGTCAAATATTCTGATTTCAAGAAAAAATGACCTATTTTCAGACCAGTCTTTCCGGTGTAAGCAGCGTTTTGACAACTGTATTCCTCAACATGTATCAACATATCTACTTGTTTCCTACTTCTTACTTCACTATATTCAGTTTATTGCAAATTAAGAGGCTTTTTCCACAAGGAGGAGCTCTAACACAGGACACCCGCCTGACAATAAAGGCTGTAGATGAAGATAATGGGAGATGATGGCTCTGTGCATTAATCTAAAATAACATCTATAGAAAGTGTCCATAAATCTCAGCGCTGATGATATCACCGGCGCCAGAGCAAAAACGCTGAGTCAGGGGGAAAACCAGCAGGGCCCGTTTCATTAGGAGTCACCTCTGTCCCAGGACAACTGCCAAAGACAATCACCATCACTGTCATTTACATAGGGCCCTATAGACGACAGCACAGACTCGGTTTAGTCCAGATTCCAGCAGGACGAAAGGACCAGACTGGGACTAAGAACAATTCATTACACCATGAACAGAACAGTAAAGGCAGAAAGTGATTACATTTGGTGATATCAAAGTAAAACCTACATTACTGACATGAAGATCAGAATCAGACAGAGAATTTATAGCCATTGTGAAGGAAGGTTTCACAGACTAGGAATTTTCTTCGGTTTGACTCGTGCAACATGAAACATACACTTGTAATAATGATAAATAATAAAATATGGAAAAAAAGATATCACATTTTTATAGAACTATAAGGCATGCATTAAAAATATAGAATAAGATTGAAAAATCTAATAAAATGGTAATTTAACACAATTGGGGACAGCAGCATAAATGGTGAATTACAGATTAGCAGCAAATGTGAGTGTGGACATACCACACAGTGCAAATAGAGCGAGATGATGAAAAATATACAGAGCTTAACAAATGTATTAGGTCACCGCCCAGTATAAGGTCACTGCTGCCATAACTTAACAGTATTTCTGTTTACCAAAATATCTTTATGTTTCTATTATGGTTAAGGAAAAAGGAATCTGGAGCAGGATCTGATGGACCGGCCAAGCCAAAGTCCAGACTTGAACCACATTGAACAGATCTGGGATTTAGTGAAATAGAAAACTGACCAGACCAAAGCAAGTCTCTGGGAACAGCTACAAATGATTTGGACTTTTGCAAAACCACAAAACAACAATGGCAGCAACAATGCAGCTGTTTTCAGGACCAAAGGCGCCATAATAAATATTGACACTTTAGATTATTACTTGTCAACAAGGACTATTTTGTTATTTCAATTGGTTATTTTCTTAATGAATAACAATTCATTTCATTTGAAACAAGTCATTGATATATTAGTTATTTGAGTTCTCTTGTTTTCATGACAGGTGGTGTAATACATTTGTCAAGCAGTGTATGCAAATGTACAGTATTTGCAAGTTTTCTGTCATTTTATGTTTTCCATATGAAAATGTGTTTTTTTATGCGTAAAAACTGCCAAAATGGCCCTTTTTCCCAACAACCAAATATTAATTATGGGTAGGCCAGGTTTCAATGTATGGGCTAATTAAGTTGATAGTATATTAGTTACAAAGGTTTTTTCAGAGGAGATTTGGGATATCTTGTTTAGTTATTACTTATCCGAAAAAGCCTGCAAAATATTGTATAGTGGATAGTGGATGGAAAGTATTGGATAAATCTGTAAATTAGCCTTGTTTTTTTAGGTACAACAAATTATGCTAGGAATGAAATATTGGATAATCCCTCTGAACAAACCTTCACAATATTGTACAAAATTGGAAAGTCTGAAGTCTGCAGGGGCCACTAAAGTGGAGATGTTGTCAACACAATGTGAAACAAATGCATTTTTGAGAAAATAGTCATTGAATTTATAAGTTACCATAGTTCTGGGGAAACACTGAATAAGTGCAATTATTACACTCGTTATTGTAAAGACTAGGTCATTTATTTGTTTCCAGTTTCGAGGTTATATGTTAAGAGTTCAAACGGGACCAAAACCTGATTATTTAAAATATTGGGTGTTGCCTGTAGTGCCTTAAGGCTGTGCAGTCTGACCAAAAGAGGGACATGTGGTCACCCAAATGTAGTAGCAACAGCAGAGATAGAGCTACTGTATATCACAGCTACAGTTGAGCTCATAAGTTTACACTCTGGCAGAATTTTAGATTTGTTTTGCCTTTATTCAGAGAAAATGGATGATAAGAAATAATAGAAAGCTAGTGGTTGTTTGAAGCCATTTATTGTGAAACAACATTGTTTACCCTTTTCAAATATAATGATAATTGAAAGTACCAAAATGACCCTGATCAAAAGTTCACATACCAGCTTAACCTTGGCTTGAAAACAAGTAGACAAGCTGACACAACCGGGTTTGAATGACCACTAAAGGGAACAATCGTCATCTATGATCTGTTTGCTAGTGTGTGTATAAATGATCTGTGAATTTCTGTGCTCCTGACAGACCCTTGCATCTTCCATCCACAGCTGCACTAACGTTTCTGGTTTCTGCGTCATGGAGAAAGCAAAGGAATCTGCGGGAAAAAAGTGGTGATTGAACTGCATAAAACAGGAAAGGGATGCACAAAGATATCCAAGGTGCTGGGAATGCCAACAAGCAGTGTTCAACCTCTGATTAAGAAGAGGAAAATTAGGGATTCTGTTGAAACCAAAACACGACCAGGTAGACCAACAAAAATTTCCAGAAAGAATAGTGCATGATGCAGAGAAAAAACCTCAAATAAATGCAGCTAAATGTAAATTCAGGGCTCTCTCAAATAAGTGGTGTAGCTATAGGAGGCAATTGAACAGAAAATGGGCTGCATGATCGAGTTGCAAGAAGAAAGCCATTACTATACAAATGCCAAAAAATATCTTGCTTACAATATGCTAAACAGCACAGAGACAAGCCTCAACATTTCTGGAACAAAGTCATTTGGAACGATGAGACCAAAATGTAGTCAACAAGGCCTATGATGAAGGGAGCACCATTCCTACTGTGAAACACGGAGGTGGGTCACTGATGTTTTGGGGATGTGTGAGCTACAAAGGCACAGGACACCTGGTCAAAAGTGATTGGAGGATGAATACATCATGTTATCAAAGAATACTGGAGGATCATTTGCACTCATCAGCCCGAAAGCTGCACATGGGTCGCACTTGGATGTTCCAGCATGACAATGATCCAAAACACAAGGCCAAACTGACACTGGCTACAGCAGAATATGAATGATAACACAAAAATCTTTTTTCCACTCAAGGTTAGTGGTTGTGCAAAGCCATTTATTGGCAAAGAACTGAGTTGACTCTTTTGAAATCATAATGAAACAGAAACTACCCAAATGTTCCTGAGCTAACGTTTACATGACCTTCAACAACTGCCAGGAAAATTGTTCAGGAGCAAAGAAAAACCCACTTCAGCTGAAATGGACTCTCTGACAAAATTGATGTTTGTTTCAAGATACACAATATAGGAAATATAGACAAAGATTCCTCAGTCTTCATCTGTACTCTGTAGTTGAAGTGTAGGACGTTTCGGTCTTAATCATAAGATCTTCGTCACCTGAGGCCACCTTTCCGAACCGGTTTAATTTGGACCCGGTCTACAACAATATCCTGAAAAAGAAACTGGTTTACAATAACAACCCTAGACTGAAACCTTCATGTCATGCTGATGAAGCTGGATAATTGGACAGAGCAGGGCCATAGACAAGTGTGAACAACCTCACCCCAGATGTTTTCCAACCTTTAGTGCCAAGAGAGGTGGGACTTAGAGGTTAACTTTTTGCCAAGCAGTCATTCCCTGACGAAGATATTAGGATTAAGATCGAAACATCCTACACTCCAACTACAGAGAACAGATGAAGACTGAAGAATCTTTGCTTACGATGGGCAACTCCTGTACGACTGAGAACCTCCACAGACTATAGGAAATATATTTGAAGAGTTCATTTGCAAAAACAGATGTCTCCGTTTTGAAGTTTTTGCAAAAATGTTTGACATTTTGATTACCATACTCCATACTACAGGTGACACCAGTAAAAGTAAAGATGAATTAATTTGATCAATGACAAGTGATTTCATATTTTTGATGTGCAAAAGTTGATCTGGTCATTAAAATCACAGCTCCACAAAGAGAAAATTACAAGCATATGTTGAGTTATGTCAATGGCACTTATCTGTTTTTGCAAATGAACATTTGATCAGGGACATTTGGCTAGTTTCTAATTGAAAAGCGTAAACAGGTTTTTTGACAATAAATGGCTTCACGCAACCACTAACCATGAGAGAAATAAAGGTTTATGTGTTATTATTCATATTCTATGAAATGCATAAGTTTACATACATACATTCTGTCAGGGCATGTAAACTTTTGAGCACAACTGTATCATTGTTTTCGCAGCATTCATAACAGAAGTATGCTCATAATTTCACATATTTGGGTCCGCTACTTTCAAAAAACACAAATCCTTCTTTTCTTTCCCTCTGCACTCTCTTATTTTACATATCCTTCCGCCTCTGGCCTTCGTCACCTGCAGCATCTTCAAAGACATTATTCCTTTTTAACAAAACCACTCCACTGTACCCCTCCGCTCCCACTGTCAGCCCGCGCTCGCCGCTCCCTATACGGTTTTAATAAAAAAAGGCTGGAAATATGAAGAAATTCACATCTCGCCGCCTGCAGCCTCCTCCGGCAACAGCCCCACTAATGAAATCTAAAGTTCATGTTTAAAAGATAAGGCGTGATGGGTGCATGGGTTAAGCTTGACAGGAGAAAGGCAGGGGAGCGATTATTTTTAAAGGGACCGGCCTCGTCTCTGCAATGCCCCCGTATAGGTGTGATAAAGGTAATTTAGTGAACCGTATAGGAACTGGAAGAAGGTGGCCATTATTGAAAACTACCGTGTTGCATTAGAGAGATGGACACGTCTGAGGCGAAGGTGAAGGTGGGATCAGGCTGCAATACGATATGGTGCTAGATGTGTCTGCTTCGTCTACTTGGGTAACCTTTGAAGGAAATTGCAATTCTGTGAGTATTTTTTATCACACGGTACTTTGATTTGTTCTTCAGTTACAGCTTCATGTTGAAATATGAAAAAGTACACGCTAAGAATTAAAAGTTAGATTTAATTGAACTTTAATTCAACTTTTTTCCTCATTCATTTACGGAAGCGTAGAAGTTTCACACCCGTAATATACTGTATTTTTCTGCTGGTATCACATTTGTGCAAGATAATTTCATGTTCTTACAAGATAGTTTTATGTTTTTACAAGATACGGATCACTACAAGATAATTTCATGTTCAAAAGAGAAAGTAGATATGAATTTAAAGAGACTGAGGTTTAAAAAAACAACAACAACAACAACAACAACAACAAACAACAAAAACAGGTTTAGAACAACAGCAAAGGGAAAAGGCATTGGTTTATGGAACAGTCCTTGATGTTAAAATTAAAAATTCCAAGTCTATATATGTATTTAAAATTAATTTTACAAATGTTATGTTGAAGAGTAGTCATTGGGTACATTGAACAGTGTATTTGTGTTGATATTGGGCAGATCATATTATAAGTTCTTACTTCTTTCTGCTCCTTTTCATTCTTGATCATTGTCAAAGGCTATGACTGTATTTGTTTTTTTTAACGGAATGAATATGAATAAAAAGTAATAAAAAATAAATAACTTTTATTTTTGGGGATTTTTAAAAATGTTTTATTATTTGGAAAGTTTCTCTTATTTGATTTAATAATGTGCCTAATCTACTGACCTTCAATGGGCCACAAAAATTGCGGCCCATTGGGAAACATCCTGACTCTCAATGGAGCTGAACAGTCCAGGCTCCACCTGGTGCCTGAAGTAAATCCCATTGAAAATGTCCATGGCCTTTTAGAAAAACTCAAAAAAGAGTTTAAAAGCATGACGGAAGGTAATTAATGAGCTTAGCATGGATATTAAAATGCTTTCATAACCTTTCGGTTTATAAAGTTTTGAATAAATCTTCAATATAAAATTGTGTGTTTTATGTCCAAGAGTCGCCACATCATTCTTAGAATCGTAGAATTTGTAGAAAAGGACTTTAAGCCGTGAGATGAACACGGCAGGTTTGTGAGCCCACTTTAAAGAATCAGGTTCAACATTTGTCACTTTTTTCTCTCCCACACAGTTGTATCACAATCTATAAGCCGACGCACCACAAGCATTTGATGTTCAATTTATACTTCTAATGAAAATATAAAGAAAAGTGTAGAAATAAAAGCCTCAGGTAACTCCACAAATCCCGAATCACTTTTGATCGTTTCAGTTTTCTGGCCCTAATGACTGAAACCATTTACCACAATCTCTAAAACGAAAAGTCCTTTGTGTCACTCGCATCCGTGAGAATTTCACTAAGTGGCAAATTTGAAATGCCGATCATCCAAAATATTGTGCCTTTGTTTCCACAGCTTTTATGTCTCAGGAAGCCATTTGAAACCTGTTTTTGCACACAGCAGGGAGCAGCTTGGAGAAGACTACAGTGTGTAATCTGTGAAGATGAGTTCAGTCAAAACAATAATAAACTTTTGTCTTAACATAGTCACACATATATATACACTGTGACTGTGTGGTGGTAGAAATGACTGGGCCGAGTTACCGTTTTGTTCTCACAGCGAGGTGGAAAGGCTGCAGATGATAATAATTCAGTTTATGTAAATAAGTAAAGTAAATTATGCTGCATGATTATTATATCAACTGCATCCACTTGAAACATACAGTAAATAACAATTCACCTTTAACACATCACCCCAACCTTCTCAATTCCATCACATACATAAACTATGAACAAAACCATAAACAAATGTGACCTTTTAAGTAAAAAAAAAAACAATAAAACATGAGATATTAGTTGCAGCAGCCTTTATGACGCTCCAGGATGAAATGTTTTACTGTTTCTGGTAAGTTTTTTATATATTTATTTGTTTATTTGGTTGGGACAGTGCATGTTAATGAACACACATGAGACACATGCATGTAAACATGCCACTCCAGATTGTAGCCATGGGCTGATTTCCATCTGGTGTCCCACACTCATACACACAAACACACTCTCATTTAGGGCTGGGCCATATTGTATCGTATATCAATATACAGGTATAGGTTTTGGATATCGTTGTCATTTCTTTATATCGTTGCGTATGTGATATGATTAGCCTGTGTACTCAGCTTATTCTGACTGAAGTCAGGAGCAGCGGCAGCGTGCTTCAAACCTAAAATTAATAGTAGGATGTATGTTTCCAGGAGTCCCTTGATGAAGAGGTTCTTAATCTCAATGTAAAATTGAATAGGCATAAAGCTGTGATTTTTAAATATTTTATCCGTTGTCAATTATATCGTCAAATATATCGTTATCGTGATATTTCTTTTTTATATCTTGATATCAATTTTAGGTCATATCGCCCTGCCCTACTCTCATTCATCCTGATCTATTGTACATGTTTTAGTGGTAGGTTTAATGTTGAGGTTTAATAGTTAGGGGAAACCGGAGCACCCGGAGGAAACCTACGCAGACACGAGGAGAAGATGCAAACTCCACACAGAAAGGCCCCGTCCTGGCCCGGGGATCGAACCCGGGACCTTCAAGCTGTGAAGCACAAGCGCTAACGCTACCGTGGCGCCCCATAAAAAGCAACATAGTGCACCTTTAAGGTCCAGTCACATGAATAAAACATGAAAAAAAACAAATACAATACATTTCTATAGCAGAAAAGACCAATATTATGTGAGGTGAGATTGTACTCAAATTCTCCAAAATATCTATCTATAACGTATCTGTCTATCTGCATCTTTGAGTGATACACAAGTTCCTATACTAAAGCTTTATACCATGTTACAATGTTGCTCCCTGATCAAAACCAGAGCCATCTGTTTAGAGCCATTCGCTCATATTTCAGTAATCTCTGATTCTTCCTCTGTAGCCATCTTTCATCCCTCTATTGAAGAGCCCTGTCAGCAAAAATATCAGCTGAAGTTTTGCTAACAGCACTATGCCGCACCATAAAAAAAAATATATATACAGTATTTATATATTTTGTTATATACAACAGTTACCCAGCGATGCAGACTAACAAAGTGCAAGATAATGATCAACATTAGCCTCAGCCATCCGTAGACTCCGGTCAATTATCTTTTCCCGACATGTTACATCTGGGTCAGATCTCAGTGGCTGCGATATATAGGTTGAATTTCATCCTAGCCAATCAGCAAGTGGGGGAGGCGGGAGTTATGATAGCTTGCTTCACTCACATGCGACACACTTCATGACCAAACTCTAGCGATTGGGTAAAATCAGATCCAAACTTTAAAAGGAGTTGACCCCTCCCACCTGACAACGGAGCTCAATTGTGAAGATCCAGACCCTCTGTACAAAATGAGTACGAGAGTATGGTAAGACCAGGCTAGATCAATATATATTTGTGATTATTTATCAAAAACTGCAAAAAGCATAATACTTTGAGCTCTTGAGAGAAGGAGACAGGCTCAATATACAGTACAAGATGAGCGTACTCAAACATGCATGAATGAAACAAAACTATATAGTCGGCTGCAAATATGGTTTGACCCCCAAAAAAATTGCTACAAAAGGTTTTTCAAAGTTTTTCTATAGTATCAGGTGTGCTTAATAACATACCAAAAGTCTACCACAGTCTGACCACTGGAAAGGTCAAATTTTCAAGATGGCATCCAAGAGGTCTTCCAAATCCTTAAAATGCCCAATACTCCTTTATTATTCATCCTAGACAAGTAATTTTGGTGTCTAAACCCCATGTTTTGGTGACCTAGGAATCCATTTGGTTTGTTCAAATTGTAGTGACATGATTATATTATTGTGAAATAGAAGATGGTCACGGGGTCCTGCGGTTGGCGTCCCTGTTGCCGTTTGTCAAGTTTTGGAGAAAATAAAGCCTTCAAAATTGAGAAATAAAGCCTTCAAAATTGTGACGTAACACGCTGCCGTTCCTATCATAACATCACTAACGTTAATATATAGAGTCTTTGCCCAATATAAGATGGTGGGCTACTAACAGTTAATAATAACATAGGTAGAACTTAGAAACTCAAAAAAGTCATTTTAGCTGCATCCACAGCACAGATATAAACCCCTTTCTCCAGTTTCAGGAAAACTGTGTGATTTCAAAAAGCCAAAATGCATGACGCTGTCTCTGGACTTAAGGATGTGACCAGTGGAGCTCTAATTCATATTTAATGAAAGACGGGGGGCTCAGGAGGACTGTGTTTTCTATGGAGACGGCTATGAAGTGATCAATAAGTAATATAAAAGGATTTACACAGATCTCCTCGAGCGCCCAGGGGAGTCCGAGTCCCACTGTTTCCTATGTCCTAGTTTCATGTTGAAGTCAAGACTCTGCATTTCCTCATCCTGCGCGGCTTTGAGGGTTTGACTGTCCCGAAAAACAACTGGCTGCTCTTTTGGTGAACATGTTGATTTGGGAATAGTACGCTCAACTGTGTCTTATTAGATGTTCTACATATTTTCGGAGAATATTGTAAGTTCACTGCGTCTTTGAGGAAGCATTATGCATAAAAGCCGTGCAGTAAAATGAATAATTGAGGGGAGGCGCTACTGGGAAAAAAATATTAAATTGAGTGATAGAAATTTCAAAGGTTTGCTGTTTATTATTAGTGACACAAATATGAGATCTAATGTATTGCGTTTTCCACTGTTTTATATTGTAAACACTGACAAAATTGCCTCTATTTTCAGTGACAAAAAAGCCAGATGTAAATGTATTGTTTTATTTAGCTTATATATCAGTTAGAAAGATTTGCTCAAAGGGGATTTGGATATCTGGGTTGTTTGTTGAATGAAGAACTGATGTGGGTGGGAGTCTATAAGTTTCACTCCTTCCCACTCCTTTTCGGGTTTGATTTACAGCAGGAATCTTAGCTCGCCAGCCCTTTCCATGTAGCTCGCCAAAGGCTTTCTACATTTCTACATTCGCTTTATGAGTCAAATTTTAGATGCATTTTCACATCTCCAAACATTCAGGTGAATATAGCAAAGTATAAAGCTGCTGTAATTTTCTTTCATTGTGTTGAATGATCATCCGAGAGGCCTAGTTTCACGTGTTTCTTTGAAGTATAAGTTTTCGCTGCCATTTTTGTAATGCAAAAGTAGCTCACAAGGTAAAAAGGTCAGAGACCCCTGATTTACAGTAACGTATATACTATAAGACTATAAGTCGACTATAAGTCGCTCCGGAGTATAAGTCGCACCAGCCAAAAAATGCAAAATGAAGAAGAAAAAAACATATAAGTCACACTGAACAATAAGTCGCATTTTTGGGGGAAATATATTTTACAAAATCCGAGACCAAGAACAGACATTTCATCTTGAAAGGCAAATTATAATAATAATAGAAAAGAGAACAACAGGCTGAATAGTTGTACAGTATTATAACTGATTAGGTGTCTGGTAAACTAATATATTAACAGTTATTCAGGTAACTATAGCATAAAGAACAGAATCAGTGTGAAAATAACAAACATGTGAAATTATATACAGTATATAAGTCACACCTGAGTATAAGTCGCAGGACCTGCCAAACTATGAGAAAAAGTGCGACTTATAGTCCAGAAAATACGGTAATTGATGTACAAGCATATAAGTCGCACTTTTTCTCATAGTTTGGCCGGTCCTGCGACTTATACTCAGGTGCGACTTAAATATTAAAATACATAATTTCACATGTTCGTTATTTTCACACTGACAGCTGCGAGACAGCACTTGTGTCGGCTTGTGCACCGGTATCTGCTACTTCTGTACCACTGGAAATTCTACATATTAAACATTAACTTATGAAGACAACTGAGAAAGACTGACCACAAATGCCCCCAAAAAGAAAATCATATTCTGCAGATTACAAGCTGCAAGTACAAAGTAGGCTTTGTGTAGTTAGCATAGGTTACACCTGTCTGTAGTTCTCTATTCCATTGTTATTGTTATAACTTGCCTTTCAAGATGAAATGTCTGTTCTTGGTCTCGGATTTTGTCAAATAAAATTCCCCCCAAAAATGTGACTTATCGTCAGTGCGACTTACACTGTATATGTTTTATTCTTCTTCATTATTCATCTTTTGGCTGGTGCGACTTATATTCCGGAGCGACTTTAGTTTGGAAAATAAGTTACATGGAATGCAAACTCGAAATAAACCAAATAATTCAAACAATCAATCAACTATCTGTCTATCTGAAAATCTAAATCACCATGTTTTGGGGGGTTCAAAATTCAATGAATCAGACTAAGAACTCAATATCAAAAAATCCCTCAGAAGAAACCTTCAAAATATGGTTAAGTACAAGACTGGAAGGTTTTTGAGTCTGTCGGAGCCACAATGTGAGAAAAATGCATTTTGAGATAATGGCTATTGAAGTTACAATTTCCCATATACTGTAGTTCTATAGATAAATGTTGTATCCGTGCCATAAATACACTCCTTGTTGTAAAGATTAGGTCATTTATTTGTTTCCAAGCGAAAATATATCTGTAAAGAGAGCGAACAGGCCCAAAAC
>OMNZ01094189.1:0-12198 GCA_900303255.1 Lesueurigobius sanzi
TGTGTCTGGTGTTTCCCCTGTTGCATCGCACTGTAGTCAGGCTGTAGTCAGGCTGTAGTCAGGCTGTAGTCAGGCTGTAGTCAGGCTGTAGTCCCGGGGCTGTAGTCCCAGGGCTGTAGTCCCAGGGCTGTAGTGTGGCAGTGCTTGGTCTACTGTCTGTCTGCCACCTGCTCTCCTCTTTAGTGTTTTTTCCATTATTACAGCTGATGTAAAAGCTGCAGGAGCTGCACAATCTGTTTTCATCAGTTTCCATGTGAGTCCTGTTCACTGTAATCCTCCGCTACGCTATCCTACGCTATCCTACGCTATCCTACGCTATCCTACGCTATCCTACACTATCTGCCATTGCCGCTTCGTTTACAGCGTGCACTCCAAGGCGGTTCTTGTGACGACGCAGCGCAAAGGATCATGGTCTATGTAGTTTACAGTCCGTTGTTCCGCAGGAGCCTGGTTATTCTTGTTGTTTTTTGACAGATATCTGTCTTTTTAATATCGTAACACAACCACCACGATATCGAAGCACTTCAACTACCACAATATTGCGATATCGTCAATATCTTATTGTTGTTTTTGTTACATCCCTATTAAAATTTGGCTGCAAAAGGTTTGTGGAAATTGTATTTGCCACATGAAGCTAAAATGACGCTGTTTGAGAACATCTTGAATGAGTAAACAAGATAGTATCTGTAGGAATATGTGAAATTGCCATTCCTCATTTGAAAGAATTCAAACTGGGATCCTGAAAGTGAGAGTATTTTTTATTTAAAACAATTTCCAAGCTGGTTTTACCATAGGATTTGACAACTACCTAAGACTGATGCTCATTTTTCTCTGATTGGATCATGGTCTGGAAATGTATAGTATAGTAAGTATAAAACAGAAATAATGAATCAAGTACTAAAACTATTTCAATAATCAATTTGTTGTATCAGCCTTACCTACCACTAAAACATGTATAATATGATAATTAGATCATTTTCCTGAATGCTTTAACCTTAATATAATGCTTGAGAACCTAATGAGTGCATATAGGAATCTGCAATTAAAATAGAGCTTGTCAAGTCTTTCATGGTTGTCATACTGTATTTAATCACCCATACTAATTAGCAAAGAAAGAACGATATGAGAAAGGATTCCATGTGGGAAAATGTTATACTCATTGATATATGTACAGTATTTTAACATAAATGTTTGACTTGGATAAGACTTCATTGATAATGGAGAAACTTGTCACAACAGCTCTTAAGATAGCGATGTTGTGTCTTTACCAATCTTCCCAATCAAACCCCACAAAATTCATCTAGTTTAACGCATACCGATGCAGCTGACAGGAGGAGACGTAAAGTGGCTGCAGGAGAGTCGGCGAGGGAAGGCGCGAGGAGGATGGAGGTGTAAAGTTCAAGCCCAGAGGCAGTAACAGCTTTCTGATTGTGTTGTTCAAGCTTCACATCTGCCCTGAGACCCATCGAGCAGGTCACGGAGAGGTAAAGCTCCAATGTCCTAAACTCTAACAGTGTGTGTGTGTGCGCGTGTGTGTGTGCTCCTGTAAGGGAAAGAGGACTAAACAAAAGCTATAAGTCGCCACACATGCACTGCCCTCGTGTGCCCATAGCGTCCCATAGCGTCCTATAGCACTATTTATTCTAATCAAGCCGTGACATTTAGCTTCCGAGCAGCAGGGACCAGCTCACTCTTAGTGTAACATTCACAGTCATAACCAACACTTCTAACTCCGTCCCTTTACTGTTCTCAGGGGCAAACACACTTACCACACCGTAAAGTTTCCTTACCCCAAGGAGCAGTAATTCACGCAGGACAAAGATAGGGTTATCTTTCACCCACTGCACGTGCTCACAGTCAGTAATGAAGCCCTGTAGACACATGAGTACCTTTTTGCAATTTAATGTGAATTACGTTTTGCATTTCATGATCCCTATGGAAGTAAGGGTATGTGGTCGTCAGTCAAAGCAAAGATCTTCTTGCATTCGAACCATCCCTCAATGCCACTGGGGCGACCTGTCATTAGAAAAATGACACGACACACCACCAAACAGTAATGACATAACAAGTATATTGAAATGTAATAACAATCTAGTAGTTTTCCTTTACTTACTCAGTGTGAAACCCGGGGCTGCAAGAAAAAAGAGAAGACACAGAATTGGCTCTTACAATACCAATCAGTTGAAATTGGCTAATCCCCCAAACCGCACCTGATGATTTGTCACAGTAGTGGGGAAAACTGCACTAGAGGATTAGCCTATTGTGGATGTTTTGGGATGATGAGGGAATCCAGAAAACCACTGGTTGTACCTGGGCTTCTTCAAGAGGTACTGAGGGTTAACTGTAATTTAAAGGGGGAAATTGGCAATACTGTTCCTTCATCAAAAGCATAGCTGGAGCTTTTTTTTTTTTTGAGCCATGTTTGAGTTTAGCATCAAAGCTCCTCCTGTTACCAAAAGTTCCTCCTGCTTTCTTTACCTTACGAAGGCAAACTAAGGCTCGGGAGCCAAATGCAGCCTGCCTAGTTCTTCAATCCGGCCCACGAAACATGAGTCACCAAGCCCAATAGCACTGCCTAAAAGGGGTGAACAGCACCAATGTTTTCACTGATAAAGAAAAATAATGCATAACTTCTTCCATTTTGTTGCGTTTTTTGTTTAAAGCCTATTTGAAGATGTTATTTGTTTGCCCAAGCTTGCCTTACAGTCTCCGTTCCGTTTATCGAAGAGCACTGTCAGCAAAAACATCTGCTGAGGCTTCACTACCCCATCTGGTGGCACCACTTTATTTTTGTTTTTTTATTGACAACAGCTAGTGAAGGGGAGCAAAGGGAGGGCGGAGCTTAGGGAGAACTTGCTCGTCGACGGGGGAGAAATACAAGTGACGTTTTAGATGAATATAGCATAAGCAAATATCTGCAGAAAGAATAATACTCTCTATTTAAGGCAAAGATTATTCAGTCTTCATCTGTACTCTGTAGTTGAAGTGTAGGACGTTTTGCTCTTCATCCAAAGAACTTCGTCAGCAAATCAGCAGAATTGACACGATTGTGGGTCTTTTAAGAAGAACATCCTTCGACAGAAACCATCTCTATGCATGCTAATGAAGCTGGGCCACTGACCAGAACAGGGCCATAGATAAGTGTGAATAGGCCACGGTGTGAATAGGCCAAGGTGTTTTTCCAACCTTTAGAACCAAGAGAGGTCTAAAGGTCTAAAGGTTAACCCACAAGGACATGCTTGTGGGTTTCTTCTTAGAATACCCACAAGCGTGTCAATTCTGCTCATTTGCTGATGAAATTCTTTGGATGGAGAGCGAAACATCCTACACTCCAACTACAGAGTACAGATGAAGACTGAAGAATATTTGCCTACGATGGACAACTCCTGTATGACTGAGAACCCACACAGGTGTCTCTATTTGAGGCTATATTCATTTCAATAGAGATAATCTGTTTAAAACTTGGTTTAAACCCAGTTCAGACATAATTTAGCCAAATTTAGACTTGGTTTAGTCCTGATTTTGATCTTTATCTTGCCCTGGTGGCGCTTGAAAGGTATATTCCCTTTTTACTAGCACATATTGGGTTGCCATCATCTACTGTTGAGTGAAGGTTATTAGTACTACCAGCCATCTTACTGTAACCTAGATCTATACTGTATCCTAAATGTTTCATAATTGCTTTCTGTCATTTTTACAGCGTAACATATGGTCTTACACATGAGGGTGTTTTTCCCATCCAAGATTTTTCTTTTTTTTTCTTTTTTTTTCTTCCTGTCCATGAGTGCCCACTGCTAAAATACTATCCAATTACCGTCCTTTATCTCAGTGCACCTCACCCTCTTCTGCTGCATCGGGTGATAATAGAGGGATCCATCACGCCATTAGCTGCGGGCGTTTTTATAAGCTCAGCAAAACGCGGCATAGAAGGGGGAAATTATAGGGCGCCGCATTAAACCTTAAAATACGCCCTGTGTGTTTGGGTTTGTGCGTGTGTGCGTGTGTGCGTGTGTGCGTGTGTGTACTGCATATGTGCCTCTGTGAATGATGATGATACCCCAAGTCATGCTCCTCTCTAATGACTGATGATGCATCTCTAAAAGGAAAGGAGAAAAATGGCGGCAGGTTTAGACATCTCTCACGCTGCTGTCGGCCCCACTGTCTATCTTTCTGTCTGCTCCTCTGTGTGTTGTTTCGACGCAACCCACCATCCATCTGCCCTCGCCTTCCAAGTCCTGTCCTGGCTTTTCCATTTTCTGTATTTTTTTTCCACGATTTGAAATGTATTTTGCGTGACAATGAGATGCTGGCATATTAAAAAAATACATTTGTGTGGGAATCCCGCCTCCGTTTCAGAACTTTTTATAGCTTTTCGCTGCCACATGGGGTGCAAGCAAGTGGTGAAGTGGTTTGGTACATAATAAGCAGTTCGGTGTAGGTTCTCAGTCGTACAGGAGCTGTCCATCGTAGGCAAAGATTCTTCAGTCTTCATCTGTACTCTGTAGTTGTAGTGTAGGACGTTTCCCTCTTTCTTCAAAGAATTCTTCTCATTTGCCGACGAAGTGCAGATTAAGAATAAGAATCTTTGCCTACGATAGATAATAAGCATTGGTATGACTGGTGAAAATGATGAAAGTTCTTCAATATTACAGAAAATTGTCCATGATAAGTCTATACAAATATTTAAAGGTCCTATACCAGATTTTTTTTTCTTCGTTTTTAGTGGAGGAGCAACATTACTTTTGTCCTCCTTCAGTTTATTGTGATCTCTGGCATTAAAGTGCAAATAATACCATGCATCTAATTTCCAGTTTCTGAATTAGCTTGGTTGCCATGGTTTCGTTTTTCAGTTAGAACATGGACGGTGGGACAAATTCCTGCTGAAGCTGCTTAGTTTGGCATTAAAGCACTGCTCACCATCAAAGCTCTAATGTGAGGTCAAAAGCATTTATTTTCAAAAACAATATTCAAAAATACAGAGCTCAGGATGATTACATTTTAAGCTGTGATCTTGATCCATAATGTCATGTGGCCAAAGTTATTATATTGATTTAAATATTGATATGTTTTCAGCAGAATTTAATACAAAAATGCAAAACTAATCAATGATAATACTAATGTGGATTTCTTTCCTGTAGAATGTTTGGCAATGGTTTCATTGTAAATTTTGTGTTGTTTTCTTCTCTTATGGAAATGTAAATACAAACAGGGTTAGGCGCGATAAGTATTAACTTCAGCATAAACCCTTTCGGTCAGTCTGTGAATGGAATAATGAAAAGGTTTCTTTTATTGTTGTTAAAATATGTGATGACCGAATAAACAACTACTACTACTGCTACTACTTTTTGTGCTTTTCTTTGATGTAAGCCTTAGCAGGAATTTGTCCCACCGTCCTTGTTCTAACTGAAAAATACAACTGGAAACAATGACAACCAAGCTCAGAACCAAGCCAGATCAGAATTTGGCAATTATAAAGCATTTTTGTGTCAATTTCATGACATATTAGTTTTGTTAGCATTTCTGTGACCCTGAAAAGTGATCCCAAACTTGTCAAACCTGTTTATATACTCATAAACCTATAAATGTGTGGGAAAAGTTATGTTTGTAATAAAAACATCTGGTATAGGACCTTGAAGTCATTGTAACTATTGAGTCACATTTTACCGTGCGCTGTATCACCTCTAAATGATCACAACAGCGGACAATATGTTTGTAGCTTAGGTAAATATTGACATTAATTTGGGGCTACGTCCTAAAATAGAGTTATGTTTAGATGATGCTCCGCTCTCCTGTGGTGCAGGAAGCCCCTGTTTGTTCCTGTAGGAGTTAGCAGCTGGTGAGTCTGAAAGAGAGTTAGGCCTACAGGGCTCCCATCACTGTCTGTGTGTGTCTGTTTGTCTATGTACATGCACTGTGCTCTGTGTGAGTGTGTCCTGTTGCTGAGGGGAATCTGGGGTGTTTGCTTCATTAAACATGCAAATGCATGCTTATCTTCCCTCAGCACCAGATAGTGGTGAGAATAGATAAGAACCAACCAAACCCTGGCAGAGGAGAAGAGGGAAATGGACAGAGTGTTAAGGAGAGCGGGAGGAAAAAATGAAACGGGCTAAATGTATAAGAGCAGACGAGGAGAGGGAGAGAGACAGGTGAAGAATTGGCCCATTCAAATGCAGCACAAGTTAATGTGCCTCTGGAGGTAATATAATGGCCACCTGATCGCCATTTAAACACTCTCTTATCTGTTTGGTGATTTTGACATCAGTAGCCATAATCGTCCCTCGTGGTAGTAATACCTAGTGGCTTTATTTCTGGCGCTCATGTATCACGGTCTAACCAGGCAGCTCTCAGCCCATTCAATACAACCAGAGACGCATTAGGTTTCAGGTTGTGGTTCAAAATATTTCCTTCAGCTTCGACGCCAAGTTTAATAGACAAGTGCGCTGTATTAAACTTGGTCTGCTTGGTTTGTAATGGCTCATGAGTTTTGTTTTTCTCAATCTAAGATGGTCGTAAAGGAAAATGATACCCCTTTTCTGTCACCACAGCAAAGATACTCAATGAAAGATACATCTACAGATCAAAAAGCTGGACTGATTAATGCAGTGGTTCCTAATGTATTTATTGTTAAATTAATGTTTTCTGTAATTCCCTGCTTTTGTAGTCATTGTTCTTTTATGTAATAGGATTAAACTAATCTGGCATTAAAATATGCCAAGTATTTTTTTTTGTACTTTTATTGCACTGGGCTCCTGCTGAGATGCTTAGCACAATGCAATCAAATGAGCACAATTATTCAAATTCATACATGAACAAAAGGCGTGCTCGCTGAAAGGGCCGCCGCAAATGAGACATGGCAAGGTTTAATGCTTCATTTACATTGTCACCTTTCTGTTCTGTTAAACTTAACCAACCATTTCTCTTTCCAATCACTGACTACATTTAAATCCATTACACCTGTTCAGGGGGACATCCGCAGACTTCCGAGGGCCGAGCGCCGAGAATATGCGAGGGATCGTGGGAAAGAAAGATGAGACGGGGGAATACCATTGAAGACCGAACAAAGAAAGAAAGATGGTAGACAAGAAAAGGATTTCCGAGAGATGAATAACCCATGTTAACATAAACCTCGCTCTGAGACATGCCTAAAGAATGCATACACCAAAGCAGTAGTAGGGGATGGATTTGTCCCGACAAATGTGACCAAGAAGGTGGGATACTTCAAAGTTTCCTATTCTAGGCTAATGCAGTACTTATCACTGGCGGGGGAAGTGTGTTTCTGTGTGCATTTGTCATTGGATGAGACAATAAATGCAACAGAGCAAATGTGTGGGAACCTCGGCCCTCTTGAGACACCGTACCCCACATCCATAGGAGTAAGCGCCTGCAGCAGTTTGTAGGAGAGGTTTTTAGACCTGTGAATACAAGCCACACGGGTGATCGTTTTCTCCGTGTATGCATCTGTCGTATGCGGCTTTTAACCTTTATCCCTGCTGTTTATTTTTTAGTCTCATTGAATTTAGATGAGCCAGATTGCGCCAATTGTTATTCAGATCTTTCACTTAAAATGCACTTTTGGAAATCAAAATGAAAAGTACAGCACTTTAAAATGGAGAGGGAGCACAGTGGCAATGGTAAGCACTCTAGTCTCTCCAGGGGCAGCCGCCTGACACTTGTCCCTGACTTATATTTGGCCAGATACAGTAGGTTCAAACCACCGTGATTGTTAGAGAGAGTGGACTTGGTGAAACTACAGTACTCTGCATATTTCAGATATTATTTCTCTTTTTCTTTTTGTTACATTTTTCAAGTCAAATGTAAAGGTACTGTCAAACATTTAGTAGTAACTGTGTTTTGTGTAGAAGCTTGTGATAAATGTGGCTTGTTGTTGTTCCTGGTATGATTGACAGTTGCCTGTGGTGACACGGCATGACTCCTGCTGTAAGGGCTGCACTGTTAGGGGTGTCTCACATGCAAACCCACCTATACCTCTGGGAAAATGGGGCACGGTTTGAATAAGGGATGCACATTATGAGCAAAAAGAGAAAATATCTGATGAGTGTAAACTCATGCATTTCATATAATCATAGAAACACAAAAACCTTTATTTCACACATGGTTAGTGGTTGCATGAAGCCATTTGTTGTCAAAAAACCTGTTTGTTTACACTTTTCAACTAGAAACTAGCCAAATGTCTCTGATCATACTGTGCATCTTGAAACAAACATCAATCTTTCCAGAGAGTCCAATTTTGTCAGAAATCCTGTATTTCAGCTGACAGTTTTTCTTTGCTCCTGAACAATTTTCCTGGCAGTTGTAGAAGGTCATGTAAACATTAGTTCAGGGACATTTGAGTAGTTACTCTTTCATTATCATTTCAAAAGAGTAAACTCAGTTCTTTGGCAATAAATGGCTTTGCACAACCACTAACCATGAGAGGAAAAAAGATTTCTGTGTTATCATTCATATTCTGTGAAAAATGGCCAAAAGATTAAAAGGATATGTAAACTTTTGGCCAAAACTATATACTGTATACTTTCCAATAGGTAAAATCACAGTTTAACAGACACAACATATACTACAAAATAAGTTCCACTAAATTTAAACAAAAAAGTACATACATATGGCGTTTATATGTTTTTCATCAAATTTGGTCAATCTCATTTTGTAGCCTGGCATCCAGACTAGTCTCCTCTAGTCTCCAATCACAGTGGATGCGACGACATGGTGCAACGTCAAATTAAGGCTTGTGTCTTCGATTCGAGAGAAGCCTCACTCTGAAACCGTGTAGGTGTTTTGTTTCCTTCAAAGCGACGCAGGAGAAGCATATTACTTTACTTGTGTGAGTGGGTTTTTGTTTTACTGAAGAAACAATCCCAATTATCCACTGATTGCTGTAGATGCTGCGACAGCTCCTAGTTGTAATGTAAACTAATCTCACCGAACCACTGACAGATCAAATGAATAGGACGTCTCCTTAATTACGTATAAAACCATTTGTCTGCAAACTTCATGTCGGGAAAAGTGTTGGAGAACGCGGCGTGGTAAAATGATGATGGTTAGAGTAGACAGGTGACAATGTTCAAATCCGAGATGAAATTTGTTCTGTTTAGCTGAGCATACTGTATGAGAACTGAAGTATTTTATCTGCTCCCTTCGCTTTTTTTTTTTTGCCTTGTAAGCGTACTTTTCTCTATAAATGACTTTTGAATCACTCTACTAATAAACCTGCCTTGAATGAATGATTTGTGTATCTTGGGTGACATCTTGAAAATCCCTGCTTTAATCTAATACATACACAATATGTGTTGGCTTAGGTCATGCATACTGTATATATTACTTGCTAATATATGGTGTGCATGCATGTACTATAGATGCTATAGTCAATCTCCACACATATGGTGATAAATAGTGTTATCGTGACCACGCAGCTCCTGAACCTCCGATTAATTAAAACCTGGACAGTTATGACTCACCCATTACACCATCTATCAATCTCCCTCACTGTACAGGCATCATACACATAGCTGTATATTTTATGCATGCACAGGCTTTGTGAATTGCCCCATCGCCCTGTATCCACCTACACAGCAACAGAGCATGGTTTTACACTCCAACAAGGCCAGTCACCCTTATGGAACATTACAATATTAATAATTACATGACAGGAGTGAGCGGCAAGAGTTGTATTGATTTGCATCCGGAGACCAAAGTTGGCATGAGCATGGACGGCTTCTAAGTGTTTGGTAATTTTTCATCTGTGTGTCATTGTATGTGCTTACATACGTAGATGTTTGAGGGGTTCTTTTGCCGCAAAGGGGACTATTTATTATAATGACCAAAGGCAAAAATAGCAGCTAGAGGCGTTAAGTTTTATGTGCAAATGACCGCAAGGCTAAAGAGAGAAAGTTGTTGGGAACAGATTGTGCAAGGTAGTTGCTTTGAACCGGATTTCAAAGTTGCTTTACTGAAAGCTGACACAAGTGAGACGATACAAACGAACTGTATATCTGTGTTTTCCCTGTACGGGAAAGACGTGGACCCGGCCAAGGAGTTGCATCTGCGCTTATGCACAGCCCCATTAGTTCGCCGAATACCTTTGATCACGCTGCTCTTTTATAGATTATCAGTGGGACATTTTGCTAATTTCCCCAGTAACATGAGCTCATCTTACTTACAAAATGGCTGCTGGTCTTAATTCATCTCATAATTTGCGAGTCTTGGCCCACCTTTTGTGCGGTCTCTTCTGAATCATGAATATTGACAGTGTGAGGCTCCTGTTGGGCTATTACCATGATATCACACATACACAAGCAGGGGCACTTCCTGTATGGTGTAAGATTACAGATGTGCACGCATGGAGCCAGCACATATTGGTAATTAGTCTCGCAGGGGCTTCAAAGAGAGAGGGGCTGCTCATGGTGGCTAACCTTTCCCCTCTTTCTCGCATGCAAACTAATGTATCCCTCCACTGGGCTGGAAGCGGTGACTCAGTGACTCCCGCTAAATCGCTGTTAGATTATCCCCCGGGGATGAGTGATTTACCCTGTCACTGGCGCCTGGCCCCGAAGCCCCCGAGCTGTCCCATCCACCATGACATCACACCATTGGCCTTGAGTGTGTCCATGTGTGCTTGGGTTTCCCTCGACCCCTCGGGCTGTCAGCTTGTCATTTCCATTCCAGATTTAAATGTCACCTTTGGTTACCTGCACTGTGGGGGGTTTTCATCCCTTTAGCCAAAGACAAGCACCCTGACTACACAAACCTAGGCTCAGAATAGGACAAGGCAACTTCATAATCCAAAACCACCCAGTTATATGTTGATATATCGCAACCTAAACATCCAGAATACTAACACGCCATCAAGCTCCGAATGATGAGCAGACCTGTACAACATACTGTATCTCAGTGCTCCTGCAGGTGCCCACTGTCATTGTGTCCTTGGGCAAGACACTTCACCCACCTCGCCTCCAGTGTCTGCATACAGTGGTGTATGAAAGGGTGAGCGGTTCCTTGCTGTAAAGTGTTTTGAGTGGCTATTATAGGTGGAAAAGCGAGACCATTTACTCATTTATTCTTGGATTTGTTCATCAATGTTACATGTTGAGTCAGAGGAGGGCAACCTCACTAACGAATTATTATTATTTTATTTACTTTTTGGGTATTTTCTCAGTTAAAACACTGAAATAATATGACATTTCTCTATTTACTGACTGAAATGTATTGCTTTGAATTGCTAAACAAACAAATTTCAGCTCATTTTAAATACTTTTCTACGGGTCCATTTGAATACAGCTGCTTTATAAACGAATACACTATGTAGTGCATCAGTGGGACGTTATTGCAGTATAGGCAGTATGGCGTCTCTCTTTAAAGGGAAACTTTATTTTAAACACTTTCTAATGCTTGCGGCAGCTCTTTTAATCTCCAGTTCAATAACGTCTAGCAGTCGGGCCGCACACAGCCTTGTTAGATGAGTATGAATATGAGAAAGCCCCTGTATGTGCGAACACAATAAAATAGGGCATACAAAGTCAGGCCACCCGTCCCCGGTGAATTATGCATCGAGGTCTTCTGTCATTATCTGTGCACTGCAAAACGGCCACAGTCACCGATCATAATAACTCTAATAGCTCAGTGATTTAGACACACACGGCAGATGTTCACGGGTTGAAATAGTGCACAGAGCAGGTGCTGCTCCCTTGATGTCCACATTTAGATGAATGTACAAACATCTCTCACATTTCAGCATAGGACATTAAATTCCCGCTTTATTAATTACCCGAAATGTCATAGATGAGTGGTTCTCGACACCATCACCTGAGGAAGACAAGCCGCAACCCAAATAAGAATTTAATAATGTAAAATGTGGTACTTTCCAAGGCAAGTAGGCAGAAATTCTTCAGTCTTCATCTGTACTCTGTAGTTGAGGTGTAGGACGTTTCGATCTTACTCCAAAGATCGTCATCAGCTACTGAAGGTCTGGACACGCTGTGGGTTTATAAAGCTAGTGAACCAGCAGGAGGAGTCAGCCTCTAGGCCCCTCCTCTCTTAGTGCTAAAGGTAAAGTCCCAGCAGGGAGCAGCAGGGCCATAAGCAGTATCAACGACTTAGAGAGGAGCTCAGGGAGACAATGGACCCTCGTTAAGTACTTTACCTTTAGCACTAAGAGAGGAGGGGCCTAGAGGCTGACTCCTCCTG
>OMNZ01094191.1:11261-29452 GCA_900303255.1 Lesueurigobius sanzi
GGAGGAGTCCCTCAAAAAGATTTCTTTATCCCTTTGTGCAAGTTCTTCCCTTAACTCATCGATGTGTTGGCTTAAAGTGTCTCTCTCAGTTGTGGTTGCCTCATATTCAGTTTTTAAAGTTCTTAGCTCCTCATTCACTCTTTCAAGATCAGCTTTGAGGCCTCTGTAATCAGGAGACACATTGTGGGATGATTTTTCGTGCTGTTCTCGCAGCCTTTCATTCTCTTCTTCTAATTCTAGTATTTTTTGCTGCTTTGTTTTGGCGAACTTTCTCATTTTATCTTTCACTGTGTCCACCTCTTTTTGTGCCTCTTGTGCTTGTTGTTGCGCCTCTAGCCTAGCTGCATCATTTGCCCTAACCTTGGATGCAAGCTCTTGTCTCTCCTGCCTGGCAGCTTCCAAGACTCGTCTCACACGCTCTGCCTCATCACTCACATTTTCATAGGACTTGAGCAGAGTTTCATACTCCTCCTTCATCCCTTGAACCTTTTCCTCCCACTCTTTGCAGATTCGAGAAGCCTCCTCTTTAGCAAACTCAGCTTCCTTCTGACAGCTGTCTTTTTCACTTAGTATTCCATCCATAACCAGTTTAAGGCTCTCACAGGATGATCCTACACTTTGGTTTTCCAAGAGTAACCGGTCCACCTCGCTGATCAGCCTCTCGCGTTCAGTTTGGAGCTTCTCCGTCTCCAGTTCAGTTGCTGTCATTTTCTCCTTGAGCTCTGCGAGCATCTGCTCTGTGATGACCAGCTTTTCTTTTAGAGTCTTGTTTTCTTTGAGAGCCTCTTTACGACTAATAAGAGCAGCTTGTAACTTTCTTTGAAGCTGCTGTATCTTTGACTCATTATCTTTTTCTTCCTCTTGCTTCTGTGGAACCTCAATCTCCAATCTCTGAGTCTTTTCTTGTGCCGTCTTCAGTTCTTCTTGTAAAGAGGCAAGTAATTCATCCTTATGGGATACAGCCGTCTCCATAGACCGTATCAAAGTGCTTTGCTCTTGAAGTTGTTGACTTAGCTCCATTATCTCATGATTTTTATTGTCAAGAAACAATTTAAAATCAGTGACTTCATTCTGAAGAGCTGCAATGGAGGATGCAGAGTCTACAGTAGCCGTGTTGACAGCAGTGTCCATCTCGGCCTTTAGAGTCTCAGCGTAAGACTGAGCTTGATCATACTTTTCTCTAAGAACATTCATCTCTTCAAAAACACTATCTATTTGCATTTCCTTTTCTCTTAGTTGTTCCAGATTATGTGTTAATTCCACTAATGTAGTTTCCTTTAGTGACAAAATAGACTGTGTATCAGACAATTTCTTTTGTAGCTCCGCATTAGCATTTTGTAAAGTATAGACTTCCTCTCGGAGGGTGTCCACTGATGTATCCACTTGTACAGAGAGGCTCTCGCTTTTCTCTTGACCTCCCTCATCACTAGAGGGCTCCTTTGCTGTATCAGAGTCAGGGGTGGCAAAGTCAACCCAGTCCTCCTGTCCCCAGTCACTTGCTACAGCCTTCTCAGATATTTTAACCTCCTGAGGCTCCTGGTAAGACTGGATTTCATGCTCTTTACCAATTTCCATTTCGCTCAACTTTTGGAGAAGACCTTCCCGCTCACTACTCTGCCTCTCAAAACGCTCCATCAGCTCAGAGTAGTCCTCTTTCTGTTGCTTCAGCTGCTCACGGTGGTGGCGGTCCTTCTCCTTTGCTTTACGGATCGTGTCCTTGCGCGACTCCTGGGCTTCCTGGACTTTCCTCTGAAGCGATTCACACTCGGCTTCGAGACTGGCCACTTGAGATTGTAACATCGTCATATCCTGGGGCTCTGTTTGTGGAGCGTTTTCAACGTCTTCACTTAATTTTCTGTTCAGAGCTTGAGTCTCTGCAAGAAGCTGATCCTGCTGGACAATCTTTTGCTCCAAACTCTCAACAACCTCTTCTTTGGATTTCAAAGCTTGTTTAAGTTCAGTAAGCTGAGTTTCCATTTCTGCTAAATCTTTATTTCCAGGTTTGTGCATTTCCCTTTCCTCTGTAGCATCCTGCTCTGCCTTCCTATTTTCTTCCAAATTTGCAACTTTTTTCAAGAGCTCTTTCCGTTGCACAAGAGCCGCCTGGAGTTTCTTCTTGGCGTGGGCAAGTTGTGTTTCAAGCTCTCCTTTTTCCCTTTGTAAAGTTGACATGGTTTCTTCTGCCAGAGCTGCCGGGGCATCACTACTTTCTTTACCACTCATCACATTTTTAAGCTCTTTTATTTCCTCCATCATTCTATTCATTTCACTGTCTACCAATGATCTCTCTTCTTGGGCTTGGAGGAGTTTCGCAGACATACTATCATTGAGCATCGCGATCTCCTGCTGCTTTTCGCTCAAACATAGCTGTAGCTCACTGATTTCAGAGTCTTTCTTCAGTATTGACTCAGAGCTGGCGTCATTGCTCTCTGAAGACGCCAACATGCTGCTCTCCAAATCCCTCAGCTTCTGTTCGAGCTCAGATGAGAACTGCTCTCTATCCTCCAGCTGGGCACTCAGCATTTGTACTTGACTCTTCTGCTCCGACAGCGACTCCAGTGCACTTTCCAGATCCAAGTTTAATGCCTGGATCTTTTCCTCCTTCTCCTCACGCTGACCACTTAAAATATCGACTTGCTCTTCTAAAAGTTGTGTTTCAATGCTTTGTTTTTCTCTCATGGAAGAAACCCCATCCAACTTTTCTCTGACAGCATCAAGCTCTTTTTCAAAATTCAACGCCTGAGATTCGGCAGCTTCTTTAGCAACAATAAGTGAATCCGTCTCCTCTTTCAAGGCAAGTATTTTTTCCTGAGACTCCGTGGCTTCTTGTCTGAGACTCTGTAGCTCAGCCAGCAGCTCACTGTATCTTTTCTGCAGTTCCTCAGCCAAAGTCTGAGCAAAACCTTGTCCAGACAAGACATTAAAATCTACAGATGAAGAAACTTGTTCCGTCAAGTGAACCTCCACAGTCTCCTGAATAACCACTGATGAAGATTCAACTTGAACGGCAGAGGATTCCTGCTCCATGCTGGTGGTTTCCCATGACTGCAGCTGATTAAGGTCCTGTAACGTGGCTGGCCACTCCTGCCCTCCCTCCTGGTTCACTGCCTCCAGAAGCGTCCAGCTGCTGTGGACCACCTCAGAGTCACTGCTCGCCACCATCTCGTCTGAAGAGGTGGCTTTGGACTCCTCTGGGGACTCAGAATGGGTCCCAATCAGCTCCGGACTGCTCTCAGTGTCAGCGGACAAAGACAGAACGGAGATCTCCTCAGCCACTAATGTAGTCTCTTCATCCTGTGTTTCCTCCAAAAGGTCTTGAAGAGCAGGTGGATCATGGGATGTTTCACTTTCGTGAGTGTGAACTGGGACCAAAGTATGATCCTCTGCAACTTCAGCAGATTCATGATACTGGGCAAGTGAAGCTTTTAAGGCAGACAGTTCATTCTCCTTTTCTAACAACTGTTGTTCCAGGGCAAAGATGCGCTCTGTAAAAATAACAAACATATTAACCTTTAACAGCTGGCGGTTTGCCGTAGGAGTTCTTTAGAAAGTCCTATTACCTGTGTCGGCGTCTGCAGATTCATCATTGTGACCTGCTTCAGAAATCTGCAAAAGATCAAATAAATGTAACTTTAAACACAAACCAGGTTTCTGCATCGAGCAACAATTACACTTACATCACTCAAGGCCTACATTACAGTCTACTACAGTGGGTCACAAAAGTAGATCAGCGAGAGGGATTAGACACACTGTGGCTCACAGTGATGTGCAGATCTGAGTGTGACCCTTCAGATGTGTCCTGTCTGAGTCCCAGTCTGGGTCTGACTCTGAAGGACTATACAAATGCTCTCAATGTCAAACAGTTTATGAAAATATGATTTACTAACAAACTTTAATGGACAATGTAACTAACGGTATTTTTCCCTATTATTGTTGCATTTTGGCATGAAATTAGATACGTAACATACAGAGAGTTGTCTACTGACCATTGATGTAACTTACTGTATAAAGAGTGTTCTAACCAACAGCTAATAAGGTAAAAGTAAACTATACATTTCCTCTATCACTGACCCCTTCAAGTGTCCTTTCCAGATGCTGTATTTTAGATGATGCTTCTTCATGGTCTTTGGAGTGTTCGTCCAATTGTCCTGGGAAAAATATGAAAAAATATAAAATAGGAATAGACACACTGTCAATTAGGGCTGCACAATACATTGCAAAAAAATATCGTATTGTAATATTAGGTGATGCAATATCTGTATCGCAAGAAGCCACAAGATATTGCAAATTCACTTATGTCTTTCATCGTTTTTTTTTTTTGCTAAAACCAAACATGCATGGAAATGTTTAGGCCTTGGTTGGATTTAGTGTTTTTGGATTCTTCTTTTAACACAATTTGATGAAAAATATATTGCATGTGTCTGAATTGAACGGAACGGTTTATCCAAGTATCGTAATAATACCATATTGTATATTGCATGCCTGTATCGCATATCGCAAGTTTTTTTCAGTATCGTGCAGCCCTACTGCCAATGCCACTGAACTTCAACTATTATTGTGTGTTTCATAATGGTAGTTACAGATTCTAACCTTGAAGGACATCAATGGTGTGGGTCATCTCCAAACAGCGTTGTTCACTTTCACTGCGCTCCTCTTTGTGCTTTAAAAGCTGAGCTTCAATGGACTGAATGGTTTGCATTAATATAATGGGGCCAGTTAAAACAGGGCCTTGATCTGAAGGTGAAGTGTCTTCTGCTGTCAGGGATCGTAAATGCCTCCACACCTCATTCAGCGCGGCACCCTGCTCCTGTAACTGCTCATGCTCTGCTCTGAGGGCAGTCAGTTCATTGGTGACTTTCTCTGCCTCCAGCGTCTCACTCTCCAAAGCGGTCACTCTGACGGCCTCTGCCTCTCGGATAGACGCCAGCTCTCTTTCAACACGCTCCATTTCTGCTTGGCTTTCCTGCAGAGCCGCATCTTTGGACTCTCTCAACTGAGCCAGTTCTTGCTCCAATCTAGCAACCTCGGTTTTCTCCTTTTGTAGAGCTTCTTGACCAACAATCTCTGTATCTTTTAATGCTACCAGTTCACTACGCAGCCGGGCCACCTCAGCGCTCTCTGCCTCCCAGCTCTCCAGGCTGTTTCTCAGGGAGGAAATTTCTACTTGGGCCTGGGTCAATTGCTGCTTCTCCTCCTCCCTGAATCTGAGCGACTCTGCGAGCTCCTGCTCCATGTGACGAAACTGAGTAGTCAAGATCTATAAACACAAGAAGGAGATTGTATTCATTGTTCAAGAAGAAGAATGAAAAACATTTTTTTTAGTTTGCCAAAGTTTTAATTCCTATATTGCTACATTATCAAAATCCATGCTGCAGTCTTTGTTAAAAGCAAGAAACTAAATGGGTTAAGAAACACATCAAAAGTTAAACAAGCGAGAGTCTATGTAGGGCAACAATTTGGACAATATTTATCATATTGTTGACCTCCAAGTGCATTCAAGAAAAAATAATGTATCTGAAACGATTGAACACTTTCTAAAATAGCAACAACAGCAGCAATGGACCTTTGATAAATACTGTATCTGTGACAAACAAAACATGCAGCTGAACGGGAACCACACCTGTTTTTGCTGATCCGCGCTGCTGATTTCCTGCTGCAGCATTTCCAGCACCTGAGACCGAGAGCTCAGAGTCTCCTCCAGCTCCTCACACCTCCGCTGAGCCGCGTGAAGGGCCTGTGAATGTGTGAATGATCGGCCAATGAGACATACAGTAAATCCTCATCACTCCACCATTGCAGGCAAAGAGCTATTAAAACTGATGGGACACAGCCATCTTGTGATTGGCCAGTGAAGCTCGTGGTGATAGCAAGTAATAGAAAAACAGGAACACGGTTTTCATTGATAAAATGGCAGGATTTGAGGTGCAGTATTTGTTTACATTAATAAAACAATTAATGAATGAATTAAACATTAATTACAAAGTAAAGTACTTCACCTGCTGAAGCTCGCTGTTACTGTGAGACTCAGATGACACTCTCAGCATCTCGTCTTCATGTTTCTGTATCTGTTCTTGAAAACGTACATCCTTTTCACAAACCACGACTTGTAATAGACGGATCTGACAAAAAAAAACATAATTAGTTCTGTCTTTGGGATTATAATATACCGTATTTTCCGGACTATACTGTCGCACTTTCTCTCATAGTTTGGTTGGTCCTGCTACTCAGGTGCGACTTCACGTTTGTTATTTTCACAGCCGCGAGAGGGCACTACGAGCTTGTGTGCCAGTATTTACTTCTAAACCACTGAAAATTTAAAATTATGAAGACAACCGAGAAAGACTGAACACAAATGCCACCGAAAATCATCATTTTCTGCAGATTACAAGCTGCAAGTAGTGAAATATGCAGCCCAAAACAGTAATTGAGCAGCAGAAAGAAAGTTTGGAGTGAGCGAGAAACTTGTGAGAGACAAGGGCTGGGCGATATGACAATAAAAATCTAATTGTGATCTGGTCTCTGGGATGCTTTCTTGGGAACATCATCATATCGTGATTCAGTGGTTTTTATGTTTGACACTCAGAGACACTTTTCCCCACTCACTGCTTCTACTGTCAAGATTAAACCAGAACTAAACCAGGAGAAAACTGGGACTAAACCAGGACTAAACCAGGTCTAAACCCAACGACTCAAATAAACCAAGAGAAAACTGGGTCTAAATCAGGTCTAAACCTGGACAATATCACAGACTGAACCAGGATTAAACTAGGACTAAACCAGGAATAAACCAGTATTAAAGCAGTACTAAACCCTGGACTAAACCAGCACTAAACCCAGGAAAAAGCAGATGGCTTTAGTTGACTTTAAAAGACAATATACACATGAATTGTGAGAAAATCGTGATTTTAACAAAAGAATAGACTGGCGAAAAGCGGGGGTTACTCTTACTGCAATGAAGAAAACAAAAAAATCTAATCGCGGGCTAAAAGCTAGATGGCCACAGCTAGAGGAACGAGTTCACAGATGGGTGCTTGAACTAGTGCTGCCAGGACGGTGCAGATACATCTCCACGCTCAGGTGGTTGCCATCATAGGCGCCGATTTATGTTTTCCCCCGTGGGTGCCCAGTCAGACTCACTGAAAAAAATGGCAAGGCCGCGGTTACGGGTATGTTGGTCTAGCCCGCCGAGCTAGTGGGGATATGTATTTAGACAGCGGCTGTGTGCGCATTTATCTAATACTCGTGACCCCGCCCCCGCAAGTGCGAGTAATCAAGACAAAAAAAGACTGATTTACAGGTTCTACTGAATCATTTCAGCGCCTATGCTACTGGCTGTCTGGCACACGTGGGTACTCAGTATTTTCCGTGGGTACTCAGTATTTTCCGTGGGTACTCAGTATTTTCCGTGGGTGCTCGAGCCCCGGAGCACCCATGGTATCGGCGCCTATGGTTTTTTTCTTCTTCATTATGCATGCTTTTTGCACCTGTTCGGCATGAGCAGATTCCTTGTCTTGAAGGAGTTGTTCTGTGGCCTCCAGTTTGTCTCGGAGAGTCTTGCTGTTGGACTCTTCTTGACTCAGTTTCGTCCGAAGCTCCTGAAGTTCCTCCTCTGAAGCGCCGCCAGCTCCTGTGAATGAGCTGTCCGGAGACTGGCATTGGGAAAAGAAAAAAAAAAGTCCAAATCAGATCATTTCATTTGACAAAACCATAAAACCAATGCTTTATGCAAAAAACAAAAGGCTAGTGATGGGGTTTATGGCTAAATTAAATATTGATTTTTTTTTTTATGATGCCTTAGTGCCAACATTTATTAAAGGAAGCTATTGTGTTGCCTTCCCTGCTGTTGCACTGCTTCTTGAGTTTGTTCAAAGTAAATCTATGCAAAATTGACTGAAAAATAGATCCGTCTCTTTTCACAATCGAGATCCTGTGTTCAAAGAGCCATTCAAAAGAGCCGGTTCGACCCTGAACGTCACATCACTGAAAAAGGACTTACCGCGGCTCCTTCTTGCCCTTTCAGTTCATTAATCTGTTTGTTGAGGGACGCCATCTTCGCTTTGGCCTGGAGTTTGAGTTTAGTGAAGCGAGCCTCAGCTGCTTCACCTTCGCTCTGTGGAAGGAAAAATACAAATTTATAGTTGGACTTTCAAAAAAAAAAAAAAAAACTCTTAAAATTGAGATGACAGTGAGAAAGTGCGCGGTTCGATTCCACCTCCGACCAGTGCAGTGCAGTTGTTGTGTTCTGCTATTCTTTATAGACCCTTTCGCTGCTTACATCATCAGTGACATCAGCTGGAGGCAGGAAGTGAGCAAGAGAAATAAGATTAAATTAAAACTAGCCATTATAAGTGTAAAACTACAAATAAAATATGTCGTCCTGTTGTGGCTTAAGGAGCAAGAACAAGAGGAACGACATTTGAGACGATAAAATAAGGTTTTATCTGATATTTACAACAACAATTAGACATTTGTATATCGCAATAGATAGGGGTCTAGTTTTCCGCCTCCAGCTATGCCCCAAATTTTTACAAACAATGAAAGGGTCTGTACACACCAGATGGCTAGGTGGCAACATGTTTGCCACATCATTCCTATGTGACGAGAAAAGCACTTTTGCGCTTTTCACACTTTACACGGTGACGCGAGAGTGGAGCGTTTTTAAGATTTTACATTATATGCATGTATAAAAGGTAAAAAGGCTTTTGTTTACTCTGCTCCTTCTTCATGAAACGTGTTGCAAAAAGACTGGAAACTAACTTATTTCATTGAATGCTTTTCAGTCCAGATTGAGAGCACTTGAGACATACTCACTGACATGTAAATGTTTTTTATAGTCTGTAATTTTATGTAATTGTGTGTAACTTTTGCTGCCTCTTATCCAGGACTCCCTTGAAGAAGAGGTTCTTAATCTCAATGGGACTTTCCTGGTTAAATAAAGGTTAAATAAATAAAATAAATACAGCATATGCTTAAAATGGCAGGCTATTTGATTGTTGCTCCGTCTGTTATGAACTTGTGTTGTTGTGTTATCGTGCTGCTGCGTTTGGGATGGGCTGGGATCATTGTGCTATGTGTACTTATCATGTTGTTGTTCACTGCTCCACTATCGGCTCCTGCCACTTGATGCAAGACTTACAGGGATGGGAGCCAACAAGTTATAATCCTTCCCACTCCTTTTCGAGTTTGAAATGTACAGTACTATTGATATTTGATTATTAACATGTGTTATACGAACGCTTATTGTGTATATAATGCAATGTACTTGAAACTTGAACTCGAAATAAAACAAACAAAACAAACGTATATAGACCTTTCTCAGTCATGTGACTTGGAATGGAACGCCAGCCTGTTGGTTGGCATTCAGCTGTTGCTCCATCCGCTGCATGGTATCAGCTGTTCTTTACAATGGCGTTACCGGTCTTGACGCTCTCCAAGACGGTTCAGCACTTGAGTGGTCAGGTCAGACAACGATATCTGAACAAATGCTCGTTTGTCGGAGCTCAGGACCCGTCATGTGACTTTTGCTGCCCACCAAAGACTCTGATTGGCCAGAGCATAGAGATATAGAATGTTTTGATTTGAATTTCTTGTAGCAACCCATTGTTGCAACATAAGTTCCGCTAGCCGATGATGTCAGCTGAGAAAGGTCTATACCAGTAATAGACCCTTTCATTGTTTGTAAACATTTGGGGCTTAGCTGGAGGCGGGAAGCTAGATCCCTATCTATTTCCATTGTAGCTGTTGTCATAGTAACGATAAACAAATGTGTAACTGTTGTTGGAAATATTACATAAAACCTTATTTTATCGTCTCAAATGTCATTCCTCTTGTTCTTGCAGCTGAAGCCACAACAGGACCACATTTTTTAGTTGTAGTTTTACACTTATAATCACTAGTTTTAGTTTAATCTTATTTCTTTTCCCCACATCCTGCCTCCAGCTGATGTCACTGATGATGTAAGCAGCGAGGGTCTATTAGGAAGGTAAAAACCACATTACAAATGCACATGAGAGCAGCCGATAACAAAGTTTCCCTGGTCGATTTGATCATTTCTCTTGATGTCATATGATATGAAGAATAAATGTAATGATTGATTACTGCAATGTATTCTTTTGATTCTAGGAAAGTAACTGTATATTAAATACTATCAAATGAAACCGTAACCGTACCAGACTACAGTTACTCAAAATTAATATTGTGTTATATATGTAATATATGTGTTCTAAATATACGTGTATTTATGTGGTGTGCAAGTGAGTGTTGGATTGTGTTTGGAGGGGCTACAGCAGCAGCTCACCACCATCAAGTGGGAGAGAGAATGAATAATGCAATGATACAAAGTGTTTTGGGTCCTAAAAGGCACGATATAAGTGCAGAGCATTATTATTAAAATAAAATGAGCACCCAGGTGGAAACTTGCCTTAATCTGTGCATCTTTATTCACCAACTCCGTGTCCTTTTGCAGCAGCAAAGTGTCTTTATCCCGGATTAGCTCCTTTAGCTGCACAACAAGCTGCTCCAAGTGTGCCAGCCTCTCTAAGGCCTCCTCCGGCACCTCTGATTCAGCAGCGTTGTCCTCTGCGGCGGGAAGCCTGGGCTCCAGTACTCCCTGGGAATAGATAATGACCAAGGAAGATCAATGCAATGGGGCCGCGTAGTTTATTACAGTTAATAAAACAGTAGCGGTGACTTCTCTCACCTGGGAGCCTCCATCGGCGCCCTCCTCCCCAGAGAGCTCCTGGAGAACATTGGCCAGACGGCTGAACATGAGGCTGGCACTAAAACGATAAAACAAAATATATAAATGTCACACTTATTGTCTTATTCGATGTGCATGCTATAAGTTTGTGCCTTTTCTAAATCTTTATCCATTTCTTTGGTCACAAACTATACAAACTTTGTATGCCTCAGTTTAACAAGAGTTTACCAGTTCTTAATTGAGAGTGTACTGATATTTAACATAGACTCATGGTTTTAGATCATAGTTGACAATAGCCACCCACTGCCCCACCACCTTGAGCTCCTTCCATCAGGGCAGGGATATTTACTTCCTGGTGCGAAGACAAACAGACATGATTTGGTGCCCTGTGGTATCAGGGAGCTGAATAAGATGAAACCCTAAACTTGGCTCAGTCTCTTCCACTCCTTTTCTATTCATGATGTGGTGAATCTGTGGTGAATAGTAAATAGAGTGATATAATATTGTGAATCGCAGAAAACGTGTCCAACGGAAATTGCGAGACAACATTTCCATATCATCCCAGGCTTAGACAATACTGAATTGCGTAAAAAATAACATTAAAATCGCACATCGAATCGCAATTTCGGTCTGAAAAATCTCAATTAGGATTTTTGGTCAATTATTATCGTGCAGCGGTATTGTAAAGGCCTTTCATTTGTTTCCACTGGTGAAAGTACAGGCCAAACTGCTCCAAAACAAAACCTGAAAGAAATCGAGTTGCCCGTCGCTGTGCGTATGGATATACAGTATGTAAATGAACAAGCCTAATCTCTGCCATCATCGCGCATGTGGTTGGCAAAAAAAAAAAAGTGTTTTCTTTCTATTCCATCCCAGGCGACACATTGGTGGTGAACCCTTCCCATTTCCTCTGATGTAGCCGAAATCAGCCAGCTTTACCGAGGGTTCACAGCCACACGCCACTGCGGCTGCGTCGTCATTTTTACGCACAGCAAAGATTGAAGCTAACGCAAAAAAAGGACCGCAATGTTTCTCCGCATCCCGGGATCAAAGGTTTTCAACGCATTGGATGAAATCAGAAGATAAGGCGGAGGTATGAACCATATTCGACGTGATTACACTTGTTCTTTCTACCTCATCTCTTGTTTTTGAGAAGGACAGAGTTAGCTGATGCTAGCGAGAGAGCGTCAGTAACAACTAAAGAGTAAGCTTTGTAAATGCCTGACATTCCTTCCTTTCACGGCACAAGACATCGGTTCGTGGTCGCAATGCGTAATTCTTTGAACAGAGAGGACTTTGGCTCACCTGTACGAGTGCTCCCCGGGTAGATGGTTCTGCGTGTATTGGGTTTATTCCTTCAGCTGATTTCCAGAGCTCAGCCACATCACCAAACAATCCCGGAAACGAAACTTTCTCTGCGCTCATTGGCCACTCGCGGCTGCGTAAAGGAGCAGGGGCCGTGTACAATTTCAGCTGAACTGACAACAAGAAGAGAGTGCGCATGTGAATGAACGATTTAAATCATAAATCAGTGGAGTCTTCATGATGGCATTGCACGATCATAGGGTGAATCTGCTGGTAAACCGTGGCAGGCAGCTGGGGAGGAGCCTGATGCTGCTCGCCTATCACATCTCTGTGTTTGCGGTGTTCGTGGCCAGCTCTGTCCGCTGGATGGTGGAGGCGCTGCGGTGGCTGTCTCTCTTCGCCCGCTCCACCACATCCGTGTTTGACTCCATCTACAGACTCCTGACCTGGGGCAGGAGAAAGAGTGGCCCTGGGGTCAGAGAGGTGTGCCCGGCCCCTGCGTGCAGCCAGAGTGAATGAGGAAACACCCAAAGTGTAATTATGCTGGATGAAGGAAAAATGCTGCCTTATTGAGGTTTTTTATTTACTTTGTATTGTGTTATATAAGCTGTCACACTAAACATGAATGCCAAATTTTTCATAGAAGCCACGTGACAATGATCATAATAAATGTTTGCATATGATGCAAACTAACCCATGATGAATTGGTGGGACAATTACAAACTTTACGGTAGTATGTAGTATATAACTATGTAGTTTCTTTTCTACTGTAAGTATTTTGTCTATAATCTTTTTTTTTTTCTTGTGGCAGCATATGCCACTGAAGATTTTCTTGTGTTATATGAAGATCAAACCTTTTTGCACACATTTTAAATATGTACTGTGAAATGTATATGAAGAGTTTGTTTGCAAAAGCAGATATCTCCGTTTTGAATTTTTTGCTAAGATGTTTTAAATTTGTATTACCGTACTCTACAGGTAGCACCAGTAAAGTTAAAGGTGAATTAATTTGATCAATAACAAGTGACTTCATATTCCTGATGCACTAAAATAGATCTGGTCATTAAAATCTCATCTACAAAAAGAGAAAACTACAAGCATATGTTGATTTTTGTCAATGGCACTTATCTGTTTTTGCAAATAAACTCTTCATATCAAAATGGCAACTAAAGCAATTAGACCAATTGCAATTATCCCAGCACTGACATCAATAATAATAATAATGCATTGGCTTTATACATTATATTTTCTGGACACTCAAAGACGATTTACATGGCATTATTCATTCGCTCCATACTTGGTGGTGGTAAGCTACGATTGTAGCCACAGCCGCCCTGGGGTAGACTGACAGAAGTGAGGCTGCAAATCTGCGCCATCGGCGACCACCACCAACACTCACTCACTACATTCAGCCATTTCCCGGCGGTCTCCCATCCAAGTACTGACCAGGCCCAGGCCCGCCTTTGCTCTGCCTGATCTGAGGGGATCAGCTGAGCAAAGGCGGTATGGCCTTTCAAGCATTTAACTACTCTGCATTACCTGTGTAAATGTCTGTATTTTATATCGATTGTTATAACAGATTTATTTTTATTACTTACCACTAAATGTTGTTAAGCACTTAAAAATACGGTTGCCTTTTTAGTCTTTATACTTTGACATTGTATGGGCACTAAATGTGTTTTACTTTATATAATTCTTTGTTTAGTTTTATGTAAAACTATAATATTTACTAACAGTTTTGTATGATCATTAAATGAAGTATTGCTTTTTAACTATGCTGTTGTTGGTTTTAGGCTGAAACAACTAATTGATTAATCGTCAACTAATTGATTATTGAAATAGTTTTAGTAATCGATTAATCGTTTCTGGGATATACAGACTCAGACAGAGTAAGAATTGCATCCAAATCTTGTGTTTTTTTGTGAAAAAACAATGTTGTCTCTAAAGTCTTTGGTTATAGAAGGCTTTTTAGCTCTGATTGTTCCAAATATGAGATCAATCATAATCTAATCAGAGCAGAAAGAAGACTCTCCTGCTTTCACTTTCACAATCCCAGACTGAATTCTAGAGGTTCTTAGCTTTCAAATGAGGAATGACATGTGAAGCTTGTACAAAGAGCAACCTACAGACATTACCTTTAAGTTTACTCTATCAACACGTCCTCAAACATCACTTAAGCTTCATGTGGTAAAAAGTTTTTAAAATGACACTTTCCCTTTTGCTGCCAACTGATTAATCGATTACCTAAATAATCGTTCATGACAGCCCTAGTTGGTATACTGTTCTGAGAATCAGCAATTGGAATAACATTACAATGTGAAACTGACATGTAGATACAAAATAAAATTACTTACATTACTGACTTAAGTTTGGTCACTAATCATATTTAGTGACCAAACTTTGTTGTAAAAGAACTGCTAGAAAAATACTGCCTCATGGTTGAGTTCAACACAGATGCATGAGCTAGATGTCCTTCCCTCCATTTGACACGAGGGATAACACATTATTGTATTTGTCAGCACATTTATGAAACGTGGACAGAGCCTAAGCCTCTCATCAGCCCGTTTGTCTGGATTACAGACAGTGATCAGACTGAAAGAGGGCACTTAGGGCTCACCTCAAATCTTCATCCTCTATAAAAGTCTTCCACCAGTGGAACAACTCGCCCAATGTCCTGTGTTGAGTGACTGTGAAGAGGGAGGCCCTCTGTCTCACAGTAGACTCATTGGACAGTGAGGCGTCCTTAAGCAGAAATGGGGAACTCAAACGGCTGCACAGTGGACGACCTTCAGGCCGTGGAGATGCACCTGTGGTACAAGAAGTTCATGACCGAGTGCCCTTCAGGACAACTCACTCAGCACGAGTTTAAACAGTTCTTTGGACTGCGAGGTCTAGACCCTGAGGCCAACTCTTACATTGAACAAATGTTTCGAACATTTGATATGAACAAGGTAAGACATCAGTCTTTGAGTCTGTAATTGTTCTGTTACACCCAGATTTAGGGTTTTGCTTTATTATAGTTAGTAGGACTGGGAGAATATATCGCAATGTGGCTTTGTGTGAGTATTGTATCAAAAACATGTATTGCATTATTTTAGTGACATGTCTCTTCTCTCATATTAATGAGGCTGCAGTTTTTATAAATAGTGAACTTAACCTGCCCAACATTATGACATTAATATTTCTAAAATTGACTTTCATGTCGTTCTAAGTGATGTGACTATAGTGACAGACATGTTTCTGACTTTGAGGGCTGATGTTGGTATTGTTGATTGCAGCTTTAGTGCCGAGTGGTTTAAACAAAAGAAAACATTTTGTATTACAACTAAAAATGTCTGCCGTTTGTAATAGTGCAAATGATTGATTTAGAGTTAGATTATACATTTGGAAACATTTTTGGAATGTTTTTTTTTTTTTTTTAGTAAACCTTTATAATATTATTAATATATATTATCAATGTGAGAAGAAGCAGTTTAATCAGGCTTGTCTCTGTATTTTATATGATTCATTTTCTCAATAAAACAAACAAATGTCTTGATCTAATGAGGCGTGAGAGAGGGTGATAGCAGAAGGTGCATGGCTACATTCGGTACATTTAGTATCCCCCACAGATCGCACAGTGCTGCTGTAATTATATGCATGATTTAACACACATAATCTGACAATGTTTTGATGCCAACTTTATTGTTCCTCAGAAAACTGCTGTCCCTCGAGTCAATGCCCCATTCTGGCACACTCCATTTGCCTGTGAAAAAAACAGTATTTATTTTAAGCAGAAATGCTTAATCTAATCTTCTCACTGTTTGTTTGCCCATTAGGACGGGTACATAGACTTCATGGAGTATGTGGCTGCCCTGAGTTTGGTGATGCGTGGAAAGATGGAGCACAAGCTGCGCTGGTACTTTAAAATTTATGATGTGGATGGCAACGGTTGCATTGACCGGCATGAGCTGCTCAACATCATCAAGGTACTGAAGCTTTATCCTAAACCAGTGGCTCTCAACTGACTGGTCGGGACACTTCCTTCAATATTTCCTATACTCATAAAATGAAAAGTGCATGGACATGTACAATAGTACATAAATTTGTACTACAGGTGTTGTGTGCCTCATAAATTTCCCTCAAATGTGAATGCCTCTTCAGAATAACTAGTACACTGCAAAAAATAAATCTAGAAATGAGTAAAATTTTATTAAAATAGTAAATTTGCTCATTGGAGAAACTAATTTCAAGAAATTTGCCAGTTTTTTACACCAGAAGGAGGAGTTAACCTCTAAGTCCCTCCTCTCTTGGTACTAAAGGTTGGAAAACATCTTAGCCTATTCATAATTAATAGGGCTTGTTACCTCTCTATTGTCTCACCCAGGGTTCCTTCTGGTTTGCTCTTAAGAGACCCAGGAGCGTGTTTAATCTTTATTCGCTGAGGAAGATCTTTGGACTAAGATCGAAACGTCCTACACTTCAACTACAGAGTACAGATGAAGACTGAAGAATCTTGGCCTACTATTATGTTGTTTATTATATACAGTTGTGGCCAAAAGTTTACATACCCTGACTGAAATTTAGATTTTTTTTGGGGGCCATTCTTCAAAGAAGATGAAAAAGACTGAGCTAGTGGTTGTGTGATAAAAGGCCTGGAAATTTCTGGGCTCCTGACAGACCCTTGCATCTACCATCCAGAGCTGCACTGACGTTTCTGGTTTCTGAGTCACGGGGAAAACAAAATAATTGTCACAGGATCTGGGAAAAAAGGTGATTGAACTGCATAAAAGAGGACAGGACTACAGTAATTTTCTTTTTTGAATTGAATGATCATCAGTCCTAGAGGCCTAGTTACGTGTGTTTCTTTGAAGTATAAGTAGCTTGCTGCCATTTTTGTTACGCAAAAATAGCTGGCAAAAAAAGGTTGGAGACCACTGATAGCTAGTAGTTGTGTGAAGCCATTTATGGTGAAACAACTGTGTTTACTCTCTTCAATTCATAATGATAATACAAAATGATAAGTACCAAAATCAAAAATTTTAATCTCAGGTTATGTAAACTTTTGGCCACAACTGTACTAAATTAAATTCTTATTTGGGTCGCAGCTTGGCATGCTAGCACTATGGTGGGTCCCAACACCATACCAGTTGAGAACCACTGTCCTAAACTACTATATATTATCCTATCCTTAAACATTAAAGTCTTTTGTGCACAGCCTCAGCCCACAGCTAATTTGTTTCTGTTGCTTCAGGCAATTCGAGCGATCAATGGAAATGAAAACCACGAGTGTTCTGTCGAAGATTTCACCAACAGAGTATTTGACAAGATCGATATTAATGGAGATGGTGAGTCGTTCCTGCTTACTCTTATAGTAATAGCAGGGGTTTTCAACAGGTGGTCCGTGGCCCCCTGGTGGTCCGTGACAGTACTGCTGGTGGTCCGTGACTTGCTATCCAGTTTAACTACTAAAAATAAACTAGGGCTGCTGCATATTGAATATTCATGAATATCAAGTTGATATATCTCTTTTAATAATTCTACTTATGTTATTTTAAACATTTGAGAACACAAAGCATTGTAAAATAAAGTATATAGCCCTCTTTTATACAAAAAAATAGGCCTATATTGTACACACGCACACAAAGTGGGCCGCAGACTACTGCTTAGTCTGAAGGGTGGTCCCTGGGGCAGAACCAGTTGAAAACTCCTGGTAATAGGATGGAAATAGTATAGTAATAATGCTGTAAAAGACTAGGAAATGTAACTGTGGGGCAGATATCATAAGTTTAACACTTAATTCCTCATGAACAATTCAAGAGTAAAGTGTGACTAACACTCAATAACTACTTAACTACTACAGATTATTAATGCATACTTCATATACTTCACTTATTCATTATTATTTCATATTTAAATAATTATGATGTAACCATTTATAATTACACATAGACCCTTTCGCTGCTTACATCATCAGTGACATCAGCTGGAGGCAGGAAGTGGGCAAGAGAAATAAGATTAAACTAAAACTAGCGATTATAAGTGTAAAACTACAACTACAAAATGTGGTCCTGTTGTGGCTTAAGCTGCAAGAACAAGAGGAAAGACATTTGAGACGATAAAATAAGTTTTTATCTGAAATTTCCAACAACTGTTAGATATTTGTTTATCGTTACTATGACAACAGCTACAAAGCTTTCCACCTCCA
>OMNZ01094192.1:0-17440 GCA_900303255.1 Lesueurigobius sanzi
AAAACTGAAATTGTAATTTTTGGCGATCCAAGTATTTTAGAGGGTGCGAACAGTGTCTTGGGGCCTTTGTCTTCCTTTGGCAGGGCTTTTGTGAGAAATCTTGGTGTGTTTCTGGACTCCTCTTTTAAGTTGGATAAACAGATAAATGCTGTGGTGAAAAATAGCTTTTTCCAACTAAGGGTCCTCGCCAAGATAAAATCTTATTTGCCTGCTCGGGACTTTGAGAGAGTGGTGCATATGTTCATTACAGCACGTCTGGACTACTGTAACTCTCTCTATTTTGGGATAGACCAGTCTGCCCTAAAACGACTGCAGGGCGTACAGAATGCAGCTGCCCGTCTGCTGACAGGGACAAAACGCCATCAGCATATCACTTCTGTCCTGGCGTCACTGCACTGGCTTCCTGTCCGGCAGAGAGTACATTACAAACTGTTGCTTGTTGTTTTTAAATGCCTTCACGGACTGGCACCTTCATATTTAATTGAACTTGTATCTGTTCATGTGCCTGTTCGAACCATGAGGTCTTCCTCCCATTTGCTCCTGGATGTTCCTAAGTCCAGACTTAAGAGCAGAGGGGACCGAGCTTTCTCTGTGGCCGGCCCTCGGCTCTGGAACAGTCTGCCTCTGCACATCAGAGCCGCTGAGTCACTTGAGCACTTTAAAGCTCTCCTAAAAACGCACCTATTATCTCTGGCTTTTAATACAAGTTGAGCTGATGTACTGTATTATGTGATTTTAGTATTGATTCGTAGCTGTATTGTTGTATTTTTATTGTGTCCAACTGTGAAGCACTTTGGGCTGTGCAAGTTGTAAATGTGCTATATAAATAAAATTGACATTGACATTGACTACGTCCGATACAATAATTCTTGTGGTGCCTATACTGCTAACCTTAAGTGCCTCATCGGTACATTCGGCACAGAGCTTCAAGTGGCTCTTCCCGGATCGGCTCTTCGTCACTGAACTGGCTCATTTCGTCACCAGATCTTGGTTCATCTCATATTCAGGTTTGTGACTTATTTCCAGGCTGGAGCTGCTACTTTATGCCTCGAGTCGAGGGGTACCTAATCGCCACATCGAGATCTACGTCGCTGAGTCATACGCTCATTATAACCTTGCACCTGCAGTTGGCGCATTCCTCTCTCCTCTCGTTGGCTTCTTTTGGGGGCAGGCCCGAGAGCCAACCTTCATCAATGCCCCAAAACTGCATTTTGTTCGTGTCATCTTTTACGTGTTTCAATAAAGTCTTGCATTCGCTATCTGAAGTTGTGGTCCTTTAGATTTAGTCGATTGTTTGACGTAGATTATTTGACTTGTTCCAGGATGTTTCTAATTTTAAGCAAATATATTTGCCAATAGGGTAAGAACATTGGTCTTGTCCTGGAGGAGACAGACCATCATTTATTGCTAACACTAAGAAAAATCAAAGCAATTTATTTTTCATGGCAATCCATCTAGCATTGTTTCAACATCAAGCTGCTCACGCTTGCATGAAACATGCGTATACTGTACATTATTCACCTGAAGAATCGGCACGTCAACTGCCTCCTCCATTTACAATTTGAAAACATGAAATATCAGGTGCTAACCTTTAAAATGTACACTTTTTTCCCGATCCGATCCGTATCACGATACTTAGGGGCCGATCCGATACGTATTGCAATACAGTATGGAATATATTAAAGTGCATAAACACAACAAAATGTAACAAAGTCCTGTGTAACTGATCAACAGGTAATTTTTGTTGTTTTGCTTCTGAAACACCTCCTCATGAAGCACCATTAAGTGCTTGGCATCTTTGTTTTCAGAACAGATATAATTTGTATCCTGTGTATGTTGTAGGGTCATGTCAATGAAATAATCATGATAAAAGCCGAATAGATGGAGCGCTACCGCAGGTCCTTCATACCCACCGCTGTCAGACTGTAAATTCTACTGTATAGCTCCATGTGCAATAACAATGTTTCAAGTTGAACAACAATAACCTCAGTGTTTACGAAACCTGCAATGTCACTTATTAGTTTTTACCCAGTGTACATAAGAGATGTCTTTATACAGTTTATACCATTTTTATTTATTGATGAATGCTAAGATACACTTATTTTATTGTTATCATTATAAAATTTTAAATTTAGCTTTTTTATCCTATTCCAGTATTACTACTGTTTGCAAACCTTTTTTCTTCCTGATGGCAGAAGTATGCTTCTATAAACATAAAAGGCTATAAACCTGACTTTCTATGTCTGCATTTATTCTCTATATATTCCCAGATGCCTAGAAGGACATGGGTGGGCTCATTTCAAACTCTCTTCTTTCCACTGTTGAAAACGGTAAGCATCTATGACGTTTGGTTCCGAAGATATTGACAAAAGTCATCGGTGATGCGGGTGGGTTTGAAGTATCGAAAGTATCGAAAGTATCTTGGTATCGCGATTATCAGGTATCACAGTACTTTGAAAATCTATATTTTTTCCAGGCCCTACTGTATATTATCTTTCACCTCATCCACTTTTCAGGGTTTGCGTTTATGTCCACTTTTATAGTTCTTAAAATACGTAAGTTCAGAAGTACAGAAATGGTTCTCGAACTGGATTTCTTTGCCATATTCTTTGTCGATATTCATGTGCTTTGCTAATTGCACTCAAATCTTTTATTTTAGCTAAGAATACAGCAGAGATTCGAAAACAATACATCTCGCTGCCCTATTCTTTTCACATCCTTCAGGTAGAAACCAAAGTGGACTTTCCGAGAACTTCAGCGCGCACGAGAAGTCAAGAAGCAGTAAATTGGGTGCACTGAGTTTGCGGTTGGCAGTCAGTCTGTCTTCGTCCCGCGTGTGTGTGGATATGTGTGTGTTTTGAGGTGCAGTAGTTTAGGCAGACAGGCGCGGGATCTCTCACAGTGAATTTGGATAGACCGGAGTGTGAGAGGCAGTTCAAAGACTGCAGGCCCACAGGCTAAAGCTAGTTCCCAGACTACTGGTTTGTGTGTGTGTGTGTGTGAGAGGGTGTGCGTGTGCGTGGTGTAGGCCTGGCACATGCTGATTTGCTTGTAAACTTGTGTGGTTCAGCCTTGATGGACATTTATTTTGGACTTTGGATCTTATTTGCCGTAGAGCTATAAAGGAACTTATATGGCTGTAGTTAGACTGCAGGTTTTTAGACTTACAGTTTTTGTTGCAAGGTCATTCACATTTCCAATTAAATGCGACATTATCTGATCTCCTGTCTGAACAAACGAGTCTCCAAAGTGACCCAGAAGAAGAGCAGTACGACATCACAGGCAGCTCTCTGTTTGTGGAAGTAAACAGACTGAAACACAGCATTGTGCAACAATGTAAAACATTGATGTAAAACATTTTCAAAAGGCCTGGTTTGCATTTGAAAAAATAAAATCTGTGTTGTTTAGAGTCCCATACAGCAGGTTCTGAACTGGTATGGCTTCAAGGTCCACCATCACCCTCAGACGACAAGCCCAAATTAGAAGTTAATTTGTTATATATAATGCAAAACACAGTATTTTCCACACAAATGATTATTGAATATGCATTAGATCAGCCTTTAAAGCTGAAAATATGCCCCAAATAAATCAATAGCTGTGGATTTAACAGACTCAGGCACTGTTTCTATTCTACTTTATGAGAAAAATACTAAAATAAGGCCTGCGACCCACTGAAAATTGTTTTGTCACCCAGTTTGGGGTCCCGACCCTGAGAATCACTGGTTTGGACTGTCATGACAAGACCATAGAGACAAAAAATAATAATAATTTGTGTTAGGGCTGCACATTATATGGCAAAAAATATCATATTTATTTATTTATTTGTAGAGCACATCTATCCAGATATTAGGTGATGCAATATCCGTATCGCAAGAAGCCACAAAATATCGCAAGTTCACTTGAGTCTTCCATCTGACTGAGATTTTTTAATTTTTTACCAACATTCTCTAAAACCAAACATGCATGAACTCATAAATGTGCAGAAGTTCCGTTTTAGTTATAACTTTCCTAATTTAGTTTTTTTTTTTATAATTTTATTTTTTTGGCCTTGGTTTGATTCTGATTCAGTGTTTTTGGAGTTGATAGTTGTGGTCCAAACACATTCCTAACTATCCTAACGCAATTCTAAAATCCCATTTCTTCATAGAGATGAGTTTTTACAAGCAAATTTCACAACTTGCAGAGTCACTTTTTAGGATCACCGTCACAGAAATTCAAGAAAAGTAGCCTGCAAACTCATGAAATTGATTAAAATCTTTATATTTAGATGCCCAGAATAATTTCCACAAATATCTGAGTTTACAATTTACTAAAGGAGGACAAAACAAACTTCATTCCTCTTCTAGGTAAAAAAAATAGGTATAGTGCCTTTAAGTAGATAGAAGTAATTTACTTACTTACATTTCTGATTAAAAGTATTTTCTTCTCTAAGGACACCAGTTGTACTTTGAAGTAAAACGTTATAAGAACAAATAGGCCTAAATGTTTTTAGCAGAGGAAGTAGCAGCTTTTCCATACTTTCACAACTTTTTTTTACAGCATGTCTGACAAACTTTACTTTCATTTTCCTTAACTAAGCATCTTGTTCGGTCTTCTTATGAGCCTCCACTGTGCAGCAACGTCCTTAGTACTTGTAAAACATTAAAGGTAATACCCTCTGCCTTCCCCCAACATAACGTAAACATGATCAGCCCCCACTTAGACGCCAATCACAGTGACATTCCCCCACGACTGGGCCCTGACCCAGTTATAACTTATGCATGCACAGTGGCATACAAAAAGACAACAAATAATGAATTATAAAAAATATTATCTGCTAATTGTTGGGCCTTAATTAACGAGCTAACCTTTAGAGACGAGCAGAGGAAGGCAGTGGGGAAGAATTATTCATGCTTTCCGCATAAATTAATATGCAAATGCTGATGATTTCCTTTGAGAAGGGACAAAAATGGCCTCTCATTCCGCGCATACCTCTGCTCTTTATTCCAGCTGGTTTTATCTGTCACATTTTTTGACTTTCTCTACCTTTTAACATTACATTGTGATGGTGGGTGGCCCTAAGCGATGCACTGTACAAAATGAGCACGCGTTTTGGAGTTGACACATGTGATGAGTGGGGGATATGTCCTCTGGCTAATCCAAAATGGCGGAGGCTGTGTTTTGTTAAGTCTTGATCCCAAAGTGCGGTGGAGAATGACATGTGTTTCGGCTGACATGCGGGTCAGCGGCGCAGTGATGAGTGTTTGTATCTCTAATCCGCCACGCAGTTTAAAAGTTGCATGTTCAAAACAGCCCCAGGATCAGTAAACTAGGATTCACCGAAGTTTTGGAAGTGACAGAGCGTTCAAAAAATAGTTTGACTCGAAAATAGCATGAAAGGTCATGCGCTAGATACCTGTTTGTGCTAGTTTTGAGTGTGTTGTTTGGTTGAGGTATAACTTTATTGTCCCTAGGAGAAGTGTGACCCCCGAGATTATGTCCCCTGGATTTTGACTCATTTTCAATTCTGTTAAAAGCATTGACGACCGCAGTACAGCTCCAGATTTTGAGGTATTTGGTCTCGACAAGGTTTGAGTATGTTCTAGGTCAGCGCTTCTAAAACCTTTCACACCAAGTACCACCTAAAGATATATATTTTAACCCGATCCATAAAAGGAATTTACCAGGTTTATACTTGGGTTGTATCAGGTATAAAATCTGGCTTAACAAAGACTAGAGTTCTTCTTAACATAAAACATTGGTAGAATTGTCTCTAAATTGTATATTACAAACATCAAAGGTAGTTCATGAAACTCAAATTATGATTAAAACCTCCAGATATTTTTGTTGACTAGACAGCCGGAGAGTGACAGACGGATCGGCGCAGCAAACATGTGTCTTTGCTATGAGCAGTTCTCCTCTTCTAAGACCTGACTTGTAACTTTACTTGTGACTAGATATGTTGACTAAAGGCAGCCAAAAATGACTAGGTCCTCATCCAAATCCAAATCCTCTGCAATAAATATAATTTTCTGTGTGTAGCTGGTCACTTGGAGCATATCTTGTATTGCTGGCAAGTTGGCAACAGTATAATCCAAAATGTTACGCGGTGTACCTTTATGAGAAACATCATGTGTAGGTCTACGGATGACTCTGGCATATTTTACAGTTGTACTGTTATGTTAATATGCACTATCTTTGTAACAAATAAACTAAATGAATGTCAAAGTCCTCAATCTAACTAACTGAAAACTGCAATTGTAAAATTGAGAGAAAAAACAATGTTAAAAGCAACAAAACTGACCGTCAACATTTCATATTTTGTCCAAAGCTCCTACTGTTACACATGTACGGTCTTTAACACCGCACATCTCCAACTAAATAAACATGTCACTAAACAGACTGAACAGAACCGAATGGTCGGACAGAAGAATGTCACAGAGCCCCAGTGTTTGCCACAGTTTGTGCTTCTTGTGGAGGTTTGATTAGCGATTCCCCTCGTAGTCGCCCTGACCTCTGCGTACGAGTCGGACGATGGGCCGCGCATATCAGATCCATCGCCGCATCGATTCTTTAGGTTTTGCCGAGGAGAACAGTGGCTAATTGAAGGGATGAATAATATATTTGTGAATAATAAATTAATATTTTGTTGTGCTACCTCTGAGGCGGAACGTGTGTGTGCGGGGGTGTCTTATTAGCGCCGGCACATTAGCATAAAGAATAGATAAGCTAACGCCTGATCAATAGCATTGATAGGAGCCAGGCCGGTGGACACAGGACGCATCGACCACAGCACAGGCGCACCTTGACTACTGTGTTTAGGGAGACTCTATTGACTCGCATTCATTTTCGAGACACGGCGAGTACTTAGAATACAAGATCTGAATAAGTGCGTGGTTGCATTAACGTATACAGTGATTTCAGATATTGTGCCTTGGGTCGTTCGAGATGGGAGGATAGGAATTCACTAGAACATGTGACAACGGAAAAGAGTCGTTCATGCTAAAACTCACAAATGGAACTAAATCAAGAACTGGTATTTCTCAAAAAGCAAAGGAAAGGAACAATATAGATGCATGTTAGAGCGATACATCTATGGAGCAGCTTAAACAACCATCTATAAATCCAACATTATTGAAAATTATGAAACTTTTGCAGGAAAGAAAAATGCTGATGGCGGAGACTAAGTATAGCAATGGCTGATGTAGCTGTTTTCTTTTTTCTTGTCATGTCCACTTTTTGATGTTTATGTTAAGTTAAGCGTAATTGATACTAGAACAATTGTGTTTTTTTATGTTCCACCTTTTGTCATGGAGTTAGGCATATTAAGTTTAAGCTTTAGCCTAAATCCTTCCAGTCACAAAAACAAAACGAAAAGATTGTAAATGTAAGTGGGAATACTGAAAATAATTGTCATACTGTATATATTCCAAGTCAAAAATGAGGTGTATGCGCGGCTGCAAAACAACTGAAATACTGCATTGTACTATAGTGACACGCTTTTGTTCTCGTATAAAAACAACACAATGCCATCGTGTTGCGTTGGTGATCACGCAAATAGGACAAACAAGCCAGGACTTCATTGGTCGCAGGCGTCCTTTTCAGAATAGACTCATTAGAGAATTATTATCAAACTACCCAAATGGCCTGAAGAACCGAAGCTCCTCATTTTATATCTGGTAAGATTATTTTTAACATGACACAAAATAATTGTGTATTAACATTAATCTTTTAGGCCTTAGGTAAACCGCCCTGTACAGAGAGCTGCATTCATATATTTATCGCTTTGAAAAACTTGGTAGGCTTGAAAAGCACAATACAAGTGTAAACTATTATTATTATTATATTATGGGCGATATTAGGGGATATTCATTCCCGTTAGCGTTGTTACATGCCAAAAACAAAATGCCTTATCTGTTAGATTTATCTTGCATGCTCGTGGTGCAGGTCCTACATGACGCCGCAGCGGGCACTCCTCCGGTGACAAGATTTCTACGTACTTTGGACTATTTTCTAGCCTTAACAGCGGTTCATCATAATTCAAGCGTAACCAATGTAAACAACTGATATCTAATATGAATAACTCATACTGTATGTGATATTGGGAGCATAATGGTTTCTGCAGCAGTGTCTCGTGTTTGTCAACTTTGCAGTGAGTAAAGTATAGTACTTAACCTTAATTGGAGTAATTCTGACTTCATCTACTTTATCTAATTTTAAGTGCCAAAATACAGATAAAGGTTGACTTATTTTTAGATTACTTTTTTGCAGTGCATTATAGACCCTGTACCTATTTTTCCCCCAAAAAGTCATAGCAAGTAACATGTTCTGTTTTGAGGCATCTCCACTTATCACCATTTACCCAGAGAACAAGCCAAGGGAAGATTTAGCTGTATTTTATGCTCAAAGCTATTTTTCCAGCTTAAGTTTTCTTTCGTAAAAAGGAATATAAAAAAATCCGACCCCCTGCGTACACACGGGCCAGTTTGATTGTGGCTTCCTTTTCTGCGATTACCCTTCAGCCACACACACCGCAGACCGTGCAAAGCCTGTTGACCTGCAGCTACGGCGGGCCTTTCACAGCTGACACCTCCACATGAAAGCCCTCTGCCTTTGGGGCCCTCACTCATACGAGGGCCGGCATATGCTCCTCCTCATCCTCTGCTCGTGCTCTCTCTTCTCTCCCCTATTCTCATCCTCTTTCTTCTCTTCATTGTCGCTCTGTCTCCTCATCCTCTCTATTCCAGGGGTCTACGTCCAATGGACCCCAACATGTTTTTAATAGACTTAATTTCTATAGACCCTTTCATTGTTTGTAAACATTCGGGGCTTAGCTGTAGGCGGGAAGCTAGATTCCTGTCTATTTCCATTGTAGCTGTTGTCATACACTGCAAAAAGTGATCTCTTGGTGAGTAAAATTTGCTTGAATTCAGAATATATGACCTTATTCTGAGTAATTTTGACTTCCCAAGTAAAATGATCTGCCAATGGAACAAGTATTTCTGCACATAAATTAAGAAAAAACAACTTTTTGCACTAAAAATTAGATATTGAATCCAAATTTACTTGAAATCATGTGCTTTTTCTTATTTTAAGTGCAAAAATACTTGTTCCATTGGCAGATAATTTTACTTGGCAAGTCAAAACTACTCAGAATAGGGTCATATATTCTGAATTCAAGCAAATTTAACTTATCAAGAGATCACTTTTTGCAGTGTAGTAACGATAAAGACTAACTGTTGTTGGCAATATCAGATAAGCCTTATTTTATCGTCTCAAAATTTGAGACGATAAAATAAGGTTTAATGTCGTTCCTCTTGTTCTTGCTCCTTAAGGCACAACAGGACCACATTTTTTAGTTGTAGTTTTACACTTATAATCACTAGTTTTAGTTTAATCTTATTTCTTTGCTCACTTCCTGCCTCCAGCTGATGTCACTGATGATGTAAGCAGTGAAAGGGTCTATTGCAGATTAATTAGCAGCAATTATTATGCTGCTAATTAATCTGTAGAGTCAGAAGCAATGCAACACTTAGCCACACTGGCTAAATTCTATGCTATAGGTGCAATTAGTGGCTAAATATTTCTTTCACACACAAATGAGTGATTTATTGCACACAAAACGTAGATTAATCAAAAAAATTAAAGGAGCTAAATATTGATGGGTTTTTTATTTATTTATTTGGTTTATTTGATAGGGACAGATACAAAAATACAAGGAGTAATGAAAAGACAATGACGATTACAAACTTAAAACTGTACAGAGAGAGACAGAGACAGAGAGAGAGAGGGAGAAGGACACGGCAGAGAATTAATATTAAACATGAACGCACTGTTGCTGCTGGCACATCCATGATTTTGAAAATTTTTAAAAAGGTCCGAGTCTTGTCAGAGACTTTATTTCGACGGGGAACAAGTTCCACAGATTGGCTACTTTCACTGAAAGCGCAGACTGATGTTTTTCTAAAAGGCACCTTACAGTCTCCCCTTGAGGCTGCTCTGGTGGACCTGCCACAGCTCTGCAGCCGGCTCACACATGCGCTGAGCCCACACCATGAAGACATTTAAAAATCAGTTATTAATATAATAAGGCCGGATTTTTGTAATAAAGTTTTCTCAATCTGTAGGAGACATGGCACACATTCGTCCAGAACTTCACTGCCCCTTTGTAAACCCAGTGAGTATGAATTCACTCTTAACTCTAGCATCTCCCTCTAGCTTAATGTTCTTGCTCTCACAATTCTTATAAATACACATCGGTTTATTAATAGTGACTGTTCTTCCTAATGTTTTTCCCTCATAGCAGGGTCCGCTGTTTGGCAAGCTGCTCTCCATTTTGGTCGATCCAAGGCTCCTCTGTGGTGACTTTGGGTCGTCGCTCAGAGGGGTCTAATCTCATGTCTGTCTTTACCACTGATTCTTCAGCACTTCTAAACACGTGTCCGAACCAGCGCAATCGTGCTTCCCGCATCTTCTCCTGGATGGTTGCGACTCCAAGTATTTTGTGTACTTCGTTGTTGGTGACATACTGCAGTCTAGTCTTGTCAGCCCTAACATCTACTGCAGCATCTTCATTTCCATGGTATTTGGTTCCACTCAGTGCTTTTTTGTCACGGGCCAGCATTCGGCTCCATAGACTGCTACAGGTCATATAACTGATTTGTAGATCTTAGCTTTCAGTTGCCGTGGGACTTTTCGGTCGCAGAGGACGCTGTTACCTTCCTCCATTTACTAATAATAATGACAATAGTCTAAATATTGATTTCAAACTAACTTATTCTTTTTAGATGAATGATGACTGATGAACCTTTTCCCTGCAGAGCCTCTGAGCGCACGCCTGGGTCCCTGAACCCCACTGCTCTATACAAAGCACACTATTATCTACAGCAGGTCACAGTTCACAAAGAACTGCACTCTTGGGTCAATTCTGTACAAAAAAAATGTTTTTTTTCTTGTCAAAACCTGCACAAAGAGCTATAATGCACTGTGCTGCAATATACTAAACAAGCTTCAAAAAGTCATGGAGAAATAAGTTAAATTTATCACAATGAGGAAAAATGAAGTCCGAGGCACCTGTGGTCTTCGTCAGGGCAGAAGATTTGTCTAGAATCTACTGCCCTGACGAAGACCATGAGTCGAAACGCGCTGGGGTCAACGACAAAAATTTTTTTTTATAGCAACCTGAGTGCCTCGGACTTCATCTTTTCTCATTGTGAGTATTTTTTATCCATCTTTTGAATCCTGAAGAGCACCAGATTGCTTATGCGTTTGGATCCGGCAAGCGCTCCTATACTTTTGCATCAATTCTAAGTAAAATGTATCTTGATTTGAGAAACTAATTTCAAGACATTGGCCAGTGGAGTAAGTTTTTTACACAAAAAAACATCAGCATGTTTCCGACGAAAAAACACAAAATTAGATCTGATCCAGAGAATACATTTATTTTGGCAGTAGAGATCAGAGTGACATACAATAACAAGCCGATATACTGGGATCACAGAGAGCAGCATTGAAATCTGTTTGTGGAATTGGATCAACCATTTTAAATATAACTTTAGAGTAGATGTATTTTTGTTCTGCTGTAACACAGATGTCTCTTGTATTCCAGTGATCTGCCTTGATTTATCCGTAGACCTTATTTGTGGTGATTCTTGGTCAGACCGAGACCACAGTGATCCGAGCGTTGGCCGCTTGGTGCCAGTGTCTCTTGTCGTTGGGCGTCATTACTGAGCTGTGAAAATGAAGGCTATGTGGGGGGACCGGGCCACACTTTGACTGTTTTAATTCTGCTGCAGAGAGAGCTGGTTAACCCGTAAGTGTTTCGCCCTCAGGACATCCATGAAAAGTTAATCGCACCCACCTGGGACAGCCCCCTCACAACAATGACGGCTGCCGCATGCATGGGCAGACCCGGGCACCCTCGCTATATGTGGCTTTACTGTATGTGTTATTGATGAGCGGCTGGTGGCGGTGGTGGTGGTGGGCACGGGGCGGGGCAAAGGTGCATAGGAGGGGGATAGATGAAGAGCAGAGAATAGAGTGATGGGATGAAGAGAAGAAAGAGAATGGAATGAGAGAGAGAATGGCTCTCAAACTAGTGGTCACTGGACTTAGCAGCACATTAGCAAGTTAGCCCAATAAGTTGTGTTCACGTTACAGAATTCTAATACTGTATGGGAGGTTTTTCAAAAAGAAAATTGACTAATGTATTTCTTCCTCATTATTTGATAGTGATTAGATTCACAAACCTGCCATATTATTCTTATGGCTGAAAGTCTTTTCTACTAGCCAACATCACGCACATGTTTTGAATATTGTCACCACTTTTGGGCACCTTTATAAGAAAATAATTACACCTTAGTTTGTGCTGACAGAGAAGACACTGGACCTCATTCATGAAACAAACTTACGCACAAATTTGTTCTTAAGGCCGATTTAAGAAATGTTTGCATTCACAACATTTGTTCTTAGCTGAAAGAACAAATCCTTAGAACAGTCAGGAGGACTCTTACGCACAGAAAAGCTGCAGTGTTAGAATATTATCACACTCAAAATGGATCCAAAAAGTCTTACACAGCATGAGTAACATTTTTCTAAAAATTATTTAATTAAAAAATATATTTAGTTGGTCTGAATTGGACTTTCACAGATGACAGCTGCTGCTCGTTAGTTGCAGGAGGAGCCGACATTAGACAAAACAGCATATTTACAATAAGAATAACGTTATTTAAAAAATAGTAGCATACATATATAATACTATATATAAATACTTCAAAAGCTTACTCACATGTACTCCAGTAAATGTAAATGAGTACTGCCTCATGCATCTGGTCATAAAGGGCGTGTCTTTGTATTTCCATAGTAATTATAATGCAAATGTCCTGATAATGAGGGGAGTGGTGTTCTTAGTGTCACCTTCATGAATTTGGGGCATCTCTTTAAGAAGAGTTTTGTCTTCTTAAGAACGCTTCGTGAATCAGACCTAAGATTTTCTAAAGTTGTACTTAATAACTTTTTCTTAAGAAACTATTCATGAATGAGGCCCAATGGACTTTGTGACAGTTTTTGTTTCATGTGGAGTGGCCCAGGAAATACAGAGAAATTGGTAATAAAGTAAAACTAGAAATCAGCATTTTGACGGTTTTGACCATTACCAGCACAGCATAGTCAGCTGCCCTCCACCTTAATTAAACTATGGGAACACAACCTATTGATAAGACACAAATGCCATTGACTGCACTAAGCCCTCTTCAAAGCACTTGGTAGTGTCGCTCTTTGTCATTCATATAGCATACATGATAGAAAAAAGTGAACACATCTTTATAAATACAACATTTGGCTAGTTTCTAGTTGAAAAGCATAAACAAACAAAAATAAAGTGTTTTTGACAATAAATGGCAGTTTCTAGTTGAAAAGCATAAACAAACAAAAATAAAGTGTTTTTGACAATAAATGGCTTCACGCAACCACTAACCCGCTCGCCTCGTCACCGTTCCAGAGCTGGGGAGCAGGGCGGCTGAAGGCTCTACTCAACCAGCTCTGGAACACTCTGCCCCCTGACCTTTGTAACACCGACTCACTCACACACTTCAAACCCATCATCAAAACTCATCTGTTTAGACAAGCCTGCTCACTGTAACCTTAACTGCACCGTCCTCTGTTATTTATCTTTGTATTTTAACTGTTTTTAATGTAATTTACTTGTTTATGTAAGGCGCCTAAGAAATAAAATGCATTATTATTATTATTATTATTAATAACCATGACTGACATAAAAGTCCCCTCCTCGAACCGCCACCTCATCGTGGTGGAGGAGTTTGAGCACCCGAATGATCCTAGGAGCTCTGTGTCTGGGGCATTCTGCTCCTGGTAGGGTCAGGTGACGGGTCAGACCAAGAGCGGTTCAGAAGCTGCTTATGATGAGAACCATCAAGGCCAGTTACATTACCCAGAGGTGAAGGAGCGTCATGGGGCCGTCCTCCTGTGGACCCATCACCTGCAGGAGGAGCCATAAGGGACTGGCGCAGTGTGATCCGGGCAGTTTGGAATGCTGCCGTGGAACGGATAGGCGGAAGAAGATTGATGGATGGAAATAAAGGTTTTTGTGTTATCATTCATATTCTATGAAATGCATAATAGGGCTGCACGATTTTGACAAAAAAACCTAATTGTGATTTTTCAGACAGAAATTGCGATTCAATTTGCGATTTTAATATTATATGTTGAGTTTTTATGCAATTCAGTACTGTCTAAGCATGGGACGATGTGGATATTTTTGTCCCACAATTTTCTTAGACCAAATGATTGTGATTCACAATGTTATTTATCACAGTAACTGTGGATTATCTACTTAAGCGATGATGCCAATTATGAAAAAAAAAAGCTAAGATCAACAAATCGTGCCTTCTTTTCATCGCGATGACCGATATTGTGACTGACCTAGTATTGTCAGCGACATATACTTCCAAAACTTCTATTATACATTGCAGTAGTACTCATTTATTATATTTCAGCTTCATGAAACGCTGGAGACGCAAAGAAGAAGAAAAACCTCAGCCTTTGGGGTTAGGTTATTGCAGTATTTAAAATTGTGATGCATAAGTTTACATACCCTCATGTTCTTTTGTGCACAACTGTACATTTCACATTTTAATGATCATTAATAACAAACAAATCCAGCACCAAAACATTATTCAAATCTTTTGTCAGAGCTAGTGTCAGCCAGTGTCATATTTTTTTTAATCAAGTAGATGTGTTTTTTGGTTGTAAGCTGGTGACATTTTAGAAGAACTCAATCATAAAAAAAAAAACAATGCTTTGATTTCTGATAATCTCTCCAAAAAATATTCTTGTCAAAAAATCCTAATTAGCCAAATGACTGAAAGACAGGGAGAAGTGACAGGTCCTTTCGAGACGCCGCCGTAACTTGTCGGGGGGGCTGACAGTGCGTGGCGAAGGTGGCGGGCCCCGGGTTCCGCGCCTTGTTTTCGACTTTAACACATCTGTCAGTTACGGGAACCCTCCTCTGGCTGCGCTGACGTGCCGAATGCAGCCACAAAAAGACGGAGATGGGCGAGGCAGACGTGGAGCCGCAACCTCGCGTCACTCAAACGGAACCATGTGTCTGTCAATCAGCGGGTATTTTTACATTTCTTTATCAAAGCAGCTGCGGTCGGTGGTTCTCTGACAGATACACGGGTCTTCACAGAGCGGCAATTTGTAGCGGGCGTCAAGTGTGTTTAGGAGCGTTTAGACCGGAAGAGCGCCGGAGTGTCCTTATTTAGCCGCGCACACGCCTGTGAAAATCAGATTCAGTCGAGAGTGTGTGGTTCTCAGGATCCTTGTTGTGCTATTTCCGTGTTCTTCCGTGTCGAGTGGTCGTTCGGATAGACGTTTGTCCCCTTTAGGTTTCGACCTTGTTTCAGAGAAGTTATTTTGTTTCTTTCCAGGCTAGAACACTTTATAACTCACAGTGTAAAAATGAAGAAGAAGAAGAAGAAGAAGAAGAAGAGCATGGATTAAAAATGACGGTAGTCAAGAGACATATTTACTACTGTCATCTACATTATTAGGCTCATTTCATTGCATTTCTGATGGTTCTATGGTAATCTTCAGTTGAAAAAAGAAAATAAAACAGCCAATAGGATAAGTCAAATGTCCTTACCCCATTGGCAAATTACTTTACTTTAAATAATAAATAATGTATTGAAACACCCAAGAAAAAACAAAATAATATTCAGATTTCAAGATTCTTCAGTCTTCAGTATAGGACCTTTGGCTCTTCATCCAAAGAGCTTTGTCAGCATTGCGCAAACTTGGACTTTACCTGTAAGTCCCTCCTCTCTTTGTTCTAAAGGCTAGAAAAAAACGACCCTATTCACACCTAATCACTGTCCATTGCCGATAGTTGGTTCCTAGTGTCTAGCCCTGGACTTTGTTCTAAAGGCTACTCACACCTTTCTATAATAATGCCCTGGACAATAGGTGTTTTTCTGAAGCCTTTAGAACAAAGACGGAGGTGGAACTTAAAGGTAAACTCCTCCTACTGGTTCTTTATAAGGTCCACTGCCATTCAAGTTTGCTTCTCAGTGCTGACGAAGCTCTTTGGGTGAAGAGCGACACGTCCTACACTTCAACTACAGAGTACAGATGAAGATTGGAGAATCTTTGCCTACGATGGAGAAATCCTGTAAGAGTGAGATCTTACACAGTCAAATGAGCGACTATCTTAACTGGTCAGGAAAACTCAAATTTGGATTATGAATTTGCGTCATTTAATCTAGATATTTATTTTTTCCACAACAACAACAGCAGCAGCAGCTTATTTGATTCTGTCCTCATTTTGCAAGCTTACAGACTCACTTTAATGGGAAGGTTGGTGGTTCGATCCCATCTCTGACTAGTCTGCTGTTGTTGTTCTTGTTGTTGTTGTTGTTGTTATTACTGAAGCAACAACAACAGACTAGTCAGAGATGGGATCGAACCACCAACCTTCCCATTAAAGTGAGTCTGTAAGCTTGCAAAATGAGGAAAGACACCCCCCTCCCCCCTCTCCTTCAGATTGCACCAGCAAGCCCCTCCTCGGTACCAGAACACAAGAAAGCTCATCTCATTGGTCCACACGAATCCTGGAAGAGTGTGTTTTGTTGCGGTCAGCAAAGAGGGAAATATGATTATTTTTAGTGACTTACTTTAGATCAAAAATTCATTCACAAACAATCAATTATACACATTGTGTAACATTTGTAATCCATTTAGACTTACAGACTGTCACTTCAAACAGTTTTCCTTTGTTGATAAGACACTAAAAGCAACAGCTAATCAACTTATTTCCCAAAAACACACAGATTGTACAGTGACCCAAACCTTACTTTCTCTTTGTCAGAGCACCGATATTTTGAACATTAATTACTACAGATTAGGGCTGTCACACAAGTTTAACACGTCATTCCTCATTTGAAAGCTAAGAATATGGAATCAGATATGAGACAAAACTATTCTTTTAACTATACTTTTGAAGGAATCTCAAATAAAAAATAAATGATAATATATTTTTTGGGATTTCATAAGATATTATTTTCACTCCAACATAAAAATAAACAATGAAAAATAGAAAAACTATGGAATGCTAAACATGAAGAATAAAAATTGTTATTCAATAAATAAATAAAAATTCACTTCAATAAAAAATAATATATATAAAATGTTTTAAAAGTTTTCATTTCAATGTTAATGGTAACATTTTTTGTTGTTGTTTTTCCTTGTTAGTTTTTCTTTGCTTTTGACTCTGAATGTTCTTTGCTTTTGACTGAAAAGCTGACAGGGAGGCGGGCCTTAGAATAGTACCTTCTCATTGGCTGAAGGACTCGGTGAACCAGGTAGTGACAGAGAGAGAGACACTCCAAGGCGGGGAATAAACACACAAGAGGCCTGCTACGATTCCTGTTGTGTTTTGTGAACT
>OMNZ01094193.1:0-18895 GCA_900303255.1 Lesueurigobius sanzi
CAGAAAAAGGTGGCCCCCAGGTCAGGGGAGTGTCCTTGCCTCAAGTGGAGGAGTTCAAGTATCTCAGGGTCTTGTTCACGAGTGAGGGACGGATGGAGCATGAGATGACAGACGGATCGGTGCAGCGTCTGCAGTGATGCGGTCGTTGTATCGGACTGTTGTGGTGAAGAAGGAGCTGAGTCCAAAGACAAAACTCTCCATTTACCGGTCGACCTACGTTCCTACTCTCACCTATGGTCATGAGATTTGGGTCATGACCGAAAGGACAAGATCACGGATACAAGCGGCCGAAATGAGTTTCCTCCGCAGGGTGGCTGGGCGCACCCTTAGAGATAGGGTGAGGAGCTCAGTCACCCGGGAGGAGCTCGGAACAGAGCCGCTACTCCTCCACGTCGAAAGGAGCCAGCTGAGGTGGCTCGGGCATCTGTTTCGGATGCCTCCTGGTCGCCTCCCTCGAGAGGTGTTCCAGGCACGTCCCACTGGGAGGAGGCCCGGGGGGAGACCCAGGACACGCTGGAAAGACGATGTCTTTAAGCTGGTCTTGGAACGCCTTGGGATCCCCCAGGAAGAACTGGAGGAGGTGTGCGTGATCGGGAAGTCTGGGCATCTCTGCTCAGACTGTTGCCTCCGCAACCTGGACAAAGTGGAAGAAAATGGATGGATGGACAGTCTGCTTATTAGGTTGGGCCGGCCCTGGATATACAAGTAGCTGAACTTACTCAATAGTTAATTAGGAATGCAATATTAAATAAATTTGTTGTGTAAAAAAAAAAAAAAACAAGTTGGATACTAAACCTGAACAGCCATTACTGTTAATGTGAAAAATGAAGCAAGTTGAAGATCAAAGGATCAAAAGGCATCAAATTAAACATTAGACATTCCCTTTATATTTCAAACAAAATCAAAACATGGGTTTCTTTGTTTCATGTAAAATACAATCATGTTAAGACCTGATTTTGTTTGACATGTAAAGGGAATGTCTAATCTTTGATTTTATGCCTTTTGGAGATCATTTGCTCTTCAGCTAGCTTCAGAATTTGGATAAGGGGCAGTCTGCACCCCACTGCAGCCTACATTATAATTATTAAATACTAATGGATAATATGCAAAACAAGTTTATTTCCCCATTTTTTGAGCTCTTGAGTTTGTGTTTGAATTGTAATATTGAGCTACAGACCATCCAAAAATAACTAGTAGTGCTACACCTATTCTTCTGAACTCAGTATGTTGGTTCTGAAAGACCTTACTAAGCGTTACTTCGGTCTGGGAGCTTCAGCTTGGCTCCATTACGGGACAGAGAGCGGTGTTCTCTTGACAACTGACTCTGAGCCAGATCACAGGAATAACTGTAGTCAGTGTTTAGTAATGAGTGAGTCACAGCACCGCGCTGCCGCTGAGCAGGACGGAGGCGGTGCGGCCAACTGTAGCTCTCCACGCCGCGCGCTCTCCTCTCCTCTCCCCCTGCTGCCCCTGCCTCTCCAGCAGCACTCTCTCCGGTCTCCAGTGCGCGAAGGGAGGGGACTGAAATCTGCTCCAAACTGCGGCTCCGCTCCTCCTCCCCGTGTGTGTGTGTCGTGTCTGTCTTTGCAACTCACCGCCTCCCCCGCTCCATCTCCCGTGCGTTCACCGCTACGCGTAACGCTATTTGCTTTTTTCCTTTCGCTCCGTCTGTGCGTGCGCGAGTGACTCCATTGACCGCGCCGAACGATTGCCTTCTCCCCGCGACTGCTGCTGCTGCTGCTGCGCGAGGAGGGAGCACACAACAACAACAACAACAACACACGACCTCATTTCGAAGCTAATCAGAAACTTCTGCGGCATGCCATCCGTCCCCACTGGAAAGATCGTGTCGTGGAGTGAAAGAACAGCTACTTGACTTTGGTGGGTAGAAGTTGCAGTAATGGAGAGGACCCGGAGCGGCGACGCGGGAGTCACGTACCTGGGGAAAGCGGATGAAATAGACGGGGTTTACGATCTGGAACATCTGGAGCATCTGCCGCCGCTGCTGGAGGATGAGGTGGGTGCGAACATGGACTTTTGGTTACCTCAACGCAGAATCTACTCACTGTACTGTATCCACGTAACTAGGTCAGGCGCGTCCTATAGAGCTTTCTCAAAAATATTGCAGGATGTGTTTGGCTGAAGTACTTCAAAGGTTACTGTATTTGCTTAGGGTTAGGGTTAGTCACTGGGGAGCAAAAGCTGGGTCATCTTTTTGACTGAAATTTAACTCCAAAAACAAAGTGTTGTAAAGGCTTGTCTTTGTGTTGTAGACTTTATTGTTGGGAGATGTGTTCTCTGCAATTGGCCCATCCTTCAATCACTGCCTTGGGACAATCTGTCAGGAGCAATGGGCAATGGCAGGGATCCCTCTGCAGATCTTGAGCCTGGATCTTGGTCCGGGGGATGATTTTAGACTTCTATCTGTGCATGTTTTGGGTTGATGGGAGAAACCAGAGCAGCCAAGGACACCCACTCAGACAGGAGGAGAACAGGCGAGCTCCACACTTATCCACTCTGGCGCCTGGTCATTCTGGGCATGTAAATGTTTGATTCTATGCTAATACACTGCTTCACGCACAGAGTATTAGTAAGTAGGACAGCTGAGAAAAGCCTGGGGCATCCTTTTCAATTGCAAAGCAGTCTCTATATATTTTCAAAGCTATGTCAATGTGGAGTTGCTGTGATTGGCTGTCACTTAAACCAAAACCAGATGGACAAATGTGCAAATGTTTGCACTTGGTATTAATGGTTAAGAATTCGTACCATTGACATGGGATATAAAGCAGACCTCTAAATCTAACAGCTGGCAGACTGGCAACAGTGTAGTTCAAAAATGTTAAGCCTAAACTATTTAGTCAAGGTGGAAAGGTTTTGGAATGGAATTGTAATGCTCTTTGGACACTGGACGATTCATCTTTCACAATCAGACATGACGCAAAGCTCCTTGGACCTTGTTGAAAGAAACTTTGATCAACAACTTACTTCATAAATGAATAGCAAGGGGAAGTCCTTTGTGGTGACTGGCCAGACGGAAAAACAAAACAGATTTCTATTTGAAAGGGTTCTTTATAAATATATACTTTACGATTACGGTTTTTTTTTTTCTATTGAAGTGCAGTACAGAAAGTGATGTTGGCTCATACCAAGTTTGAAATCAAAACCAGATCCTCAATTATATAAAACAAATGCTTCCCATAAGCTCAAATTCCAGCCCACAGATTAACACTGGGAACTAACTGGTTATCAATTATTATTATTATTTGTTTTAATGTCTTTGCCCTTGTCCTGCTCTATATAAACAGATCTTGATCATACCAGCTTCCCACATGTATCTTATCAAAAGTCTACTGTATACAATCGTTGTGTCAGCGTAATGGTGCACTATTTGCATTAGTATTTAGCATCCGAGAAAACAGCAAAGGAGAGACTGATAGGACATTACTTGTAACATTTTTATGACCAAACATTGGCAACAAGTCTGTTTTCAGCCATGTTCTCTTCACCTTTGCCTACAGGAGAGTGATCTCAGCGTGATCTTTGCAGTAAGATAGATTCCCCATCCGATCCCTATGGCTTATTTCAATTCATTCAAGCAGCTTTGTATTAGCCTGTATTCCTCCAGTAGCCTTGGACTTTGCAGACAAACTTATATAGGGCAGTGCATTAAAGTTGCGGGGGTTGGAGACTTTTCTCTGCACTGTTCTCAAGGGAAGGCATCTATTTCTGGGGCGATTTCTCATTTTGCCTGTAGTGGCATTTTTTCCCCCTGTAATTGAGTTGTATTCTGCGCCACCACATCGGCCCGATTTGTTTCTGCTGCAGCTCCGCACTAGACTAGCGCCAAGAAACACGGGTGCACAACGCAAGCAGGTGAATTCATGCCGCCGTGTTTACTGTTTAGTTGCTGAGTTGTTTTGCAGTGGGAAATGTGATGAGAAGTTTTGGATGGGTAAAATATGGTTGCAGCAGTGGCTCAGGTAGTTTCCTCGCCTCCTGGATGTGTGGGGAGTCAAAATGGCAGCCATGGCTAAAATGTTGGTTGTGTTAAACTTTGGGGGGCAATTCAGATGGGTTATTGAGCGATTAACTGTTTTTGAAGGAAACAATCAAATGTTCATCTTGATTATTATGGAGTCCACAAATTCGTTCCCTCGCCAAAAACATATTCAGAGTAGTATTTCACTTCATTCACAAAGTTTTGAGTTGTCCTCGGGTTAATCCTGTTTGGCTCTTTCTTCTACAGTTCTAGATTCTTTCTGTTCTTCCTGGGCTATATTGAGTGTGTTTATATGGACTACAGTTTCCTGGTTTTTAAAGGGAAGTTTTAATATTCCGGTTATGGCAGTTTTCGGGATATAGTGTTTATATGTCAACTGAGAAATCGGGAAACTCATATCCCCTGTTTACATGATCAAATTAAGTTTCCTGGCTTCTTGTATTGAGGCTACAACTGCGCAGGCGCACAACTTATATTTTTGAGCAAAATACTGTCATCTACATCAATATGACTCAGAGAAATAAGGATTAGTGTCAGTGTTATCAGCCAAACAACTAAACTAACGAGTAGACGGCACGGGGTTATGGCGGCGCATCACCGATGACAACAAACAGCAGAACTGCATTGCTACATTATTGGTGTCAAGAAGAGAAGGGATAGAAAAGCCAATAGCGTGCATATTCATGGACAGTCGGTTTACATGTGTGCTGCATGCGTCTCCACGCCTGGGCAGCAGCCAGGCCAGTAGGCAGCCGTGGTACATCATTTTAAAATACAAAAACACTGGAGCCGTACACTAAACTTGTGATAAGGCTTCCTCATTGTTCAATCCTGGCTAGAGCGCCTGTTTGGACTGAGTCCGTGTGTCCCTGGGTTAACAGTAAACCTTTGATTGTAGCACAGCTTTCTCCGGTTCGGTTAAGTCCCTTTGAGCAGCATGCACTACAGTACGTGAGCTCTCGTTTCATCAGGGTAAACAAAAGCAGAGGAGCACCCTCCAGTCCGAGGTCTAAAACACAGCCCTCTCCAGTCTGGTCCAGGTCTGAGCTGCTCTGGTTTAGTCCTGGACTAGACCTGGTTTAGTCCCAGTTCATTATAGCCTGTCTCTGCTTTAAACATAATCTTCCTCCTGGCAGAGCGACCAAGAGCTCCGTTGTGCCAAGCGTAGGATTCCACTATAGTCTCCTTTCTACTCCAGACAAAAGACGCTTCGTTCAGGGCTCCGCCATGTTTGTTTACATGAACAGCACATACGCAAGAAAATGGAAGTTGTCAAAGCCGGGTAACAGCGTTTACATGGCGCAATCTTCTGGTTACTGCTGGAAAATCCAAGCCAGAGTAACCGGGTTTCTCATAATCGGAAAACTGCTATTTTCGGGTTATTATAATCGGGAAACTGTATTTATAATATATGATCAGAGACAAACCGGAATATTAAAACTTCCTATATAAAAACTGATGTCCATGTAAACACACTCATTGTTCTGAGCAGTCCTGTGCTCAAAGTGTATTTATCACATCATGCTGAAGATGCTATCTACCCTTACAGGAGGCATAAGCTACTTTTATTTTTTAGCTTTTATCCATGTTATAACGTTGTTCTCTAGTCAAAAAAAAGACCCGGAGCAGTATTTCACTTCATTCACGCAGTTTTGAATGAGTCCTCTTTGTGTTGGTCCTCTGCAGTGCTTCGTTTTCTACTTCCTGGTACAATTGCGTCATTGTTCAAAACCTCAAACTGTCTTCCACATATTTGAATCCAATATTGGATCAGTTTTGAGCTTTTCTCTGCTTATAGCATGGAGATAGCAACATCGCTCAACTAGCCACGTTTAAATCAAAGAGAACATCCCACTCTTGGCTGTAGGGGCCAATCCAGGCCAAATCCTCATCAGCCCTGCACTACTATGTATGAACGTCTGTCATCCTCACAGAGGCATTATTTGAATTTATAAAATGTTAAATATCAAGGCATAAACATCCAAATAAAAGATTTTATCAACGTAACTTTGTCTCGATGCTTCCTGCAGGGGGAGCCCTGGGAAAAGCCCTGTGTTTGAGTTACTGTTACTATTTCAAATTATAAAATATCAATGCTGAGAAACCCAAAATAATGACTTAATATAACTTTAATAACTTTAAATAAATAATAACTTTAAACTAATATTTTTAACTGGGTTTTCAGTCAGCTACAGGATTCATTTTAAGATTGGATTGATGGTGTTTAAATGTCTCAACGGTTTAACTCTTTGATGAGATGAGATCGTCCAATCAAATGATTTTAGATGTCCCGAGGTTACAGCTGAAAACCAGAGGAGACCAGGCATTTGTCATAGCATCCGAGACTCTGGAATAGCTTTAGCCGGTAAACGTTAGAATGGCCCAGTCCTTTCACATTTTTAAGTCTTCTTTAAAAACGTATCTTTTTGCGCTGGCCTTCAACATTGGGTAACAACTTGTTTGGTTGAAAGCAGGTTTTGAAGATATGTTGCTACCCACTAACCACTTACCACTATTCAATGCCATTAAAAATGTTAAGCAATTGGGGTTCAAAGTGGCAGTTAATACCACGTACACATGTCTGAAGTATTTGGAGAACATTTTGAGAACATTTTGATGCTGTATAGCAGAGAAATCATCTGATAAAAGTTGAGCTGACCTGGGCTGGATTTGTCCCCACAAATCCTATTGACAGCTTTAAATGGCCAGTGGAGTCGGTCGTGGACATGGGGAGGTTTGCCAAACAAGCCAGTCCAAAGAGTAAATCAATTTTAGCTCCATCAAAACAATTTGATAATCTCTTTATAAGTGTTCGGTCAGCTAGGTAGCCCTCAGGGGACAAACAGTGGGAACACGTCCAGGAGTTCACCTTTTTCAAGACTTGCACTAATATAACAAGATTACAGAGGTATATCCATTTAATTTGACACGTAAAGACATTCATTTAAAGAAGATGAGCTGTCTGATATGTCTTTCTAGAAGTGGGTTCTGCAACAAGCTATCTGCCAAATGGATTTTTGTAGTTGCTGGAACTACAAAAATCGATTATTCTAATTTGTAGCTAAAATCCAGTTTTATTTTGCAAATTCAAGTTTTTTTTCCCACACAGGTTTTCAGAATTCTCCGTACGTTCCGCTCCATATCACAAAGTGAGACAGCCACTTCTGCGCCTAACACAGTCACAAACAACATGGCTGCTGTTTGGTCCCCTCCACTTTCTGTCCACCACTGTTCATTTTCTTATTTTGCTCTATCCATTTAAAAAAAAAAAAAAAACAATCAATCAATCAGTTTTTGTAACGCCCAATATCACAACAGGAGTTATATCAAAGGTCGGTACAAACACAAAAGGAGTTAATATCAAACATCAAACAATGAATTGTCAATGAAATGTCAGCCTGGAGTTTCCCACATCCTTAGCCCCTCCCCCTGCGGCAAGGAAAAGCTCAAGAAAACCACGTGGGACAAAACGGAGTAACCTCGAGGAGAACCACATTGGGGAAGGGATCCACTCCTATGGACGGATGGCCGACGAGTCCCGTAGCTGTGTCCAGCCAGAGCTGCAGAGGCCACCGCCGACAAGCCCCGTGGCATCACTACAGGGATTGCTGTTGTTCAATCCCGAGTTCACAGTCCACCGGCTAAATATCAATAAAGGAGAGTGCTGAAGGAGCTTATGAAATCCAGGGCCATAAGTATGAAGTATGAAGGGGCTAACTGGGCATTTGCTGAGAGAGTCAAAAAAATCATTACTCGCCCTTAAAAATGAAACCCAAAATCACAAATGTAGTTTTGGTAACATCAAAAGGACCAGATGGAAATATAATTTAGTTTTAAAATGCACCTGAATGAAGGAAATCACATCTCGCTCCCCCAGGTCAAAAGGTATATCTGATGTCTGCAGTCATTTTTTAGTGCTTCAAAAAAAAAAAAAAAAAAGTCGCCCAGCCCTACAAGACACTGATTTCATTGTTTTGCTCAGTGAAAAAAGTAGAACAATTTTAATGCAATCATTTTTGAAACTGCCAGGAGCCACAAAAGGTCACTTGTTCGAATTCTGGAAAACATTGCCGTGGTTATAACACATCCATTGAATTATATCCGTGATTAATATTTATTACCGGCTGGAGCACATTGGAAATGCCACTGGAACATCCTTAGTGTACTGTGTCTCTGATATAAATCTAACTAAAAATAAACCATTGGCGGAAATGATTACAGGCTAACGCTAATGGCAGCTGTGCATAATCCGTAACAATGGCTGCTTTGTGCCGGTCCACTCCCACCACGACCTCTGAGTCTGCACTGCCTTTGTCTCACTCCCAAACTCCACTGAAGATGCTGTCATTATCAGCACAGAACATTACACGCTCTCTCCCTGGAAGCTCTGAGATCACTGCGCTGTTGGATAAATGGGACTATAGTAGATCACAGATTGTGGACTGTAGTGAGGTGTGTGGATGACATGCAATTTGGACAATTAGCCATTGTCTATACAAACAGTTACTCCAAACTAAAAGGCTTGTTTTTGAATTCGGCTCCTATATTCAGTATCGCAGTAGAGGTAGCTTTGTCTTGTAGTTGTGGAGACTTTATTGCTAGGTTTTGTATAATGCAGTCATCTCACAATTCAGTTTGTGTTATGATGCAGAACGTGTGATTCGGTGCAGACTCAAAAAAAGAAAAGAATCAAGTCACAATTTCAGTTCAGGTGACAACAAACTGGCAAGTCTTTTGTTTCGCGTATTATTCTTATTGTCGACCATCTAACATTGAAGAATTAAGTTCTGTGGCTTTCACGCAATACTGCAGTTATAACTGTTGTAATAGAAAATATGATCTATAGTGCGTTGCTACACCCATTTAGTAACTTAAATAACCAACTAAGTTCTGTAGTTCTTCGCAATTTATTATGGTTACATTTTTCCCGGGAATTTTGATCAAATTTGATCTTTTTTTTTCTTTTTTTTTATCAGAGAATGAGAACTTGTTGTAACAGTCAGATGACATGTTGACTTACTTGTTGAGCCCCTGAGGCTCCAGAGCAGACTGACTGAGGGTGGATTTGTGTTTCTTAGAGCTGCAAATAAACACCCTTGCCATTAAAATACATTGTGATGCCACTGAAACTGAGAGTGCAAATTTTTAAAGTGAGGGTATAGTGCACCCTGTAGATCCGGGCCCGGGCCGCAAAAAGATCTCAGCTCAGTTTCTCAGTTTGGGGCCTATAAAAATACGATTATTTCAAGTAATATTACGTTTTTTTTCTTCTTGACTGGCGTACTTAGAATTAGGGTTGCAAGGGGGCGGAAAGTTCTAGCTAAATTTGGGCATTTAATACAATTGCTGTATTTATTTTTGCGTGTTTCACTGAATGACCAATTAGTGAATTATTAGTTACCCATAGATTCGTTTTTGCACAATAAAACATTCATTTTGAGTAATCTCACAGCCAAATGTGAGTCCCCATATAGTCATGAAAAACAACTCAAAACATGATCCTCAACTTTCCTAAACCTAGATCTCAGCTGTTTAACTCTTTACAAAAGGGGATGGGAGAAACTGCAAAGTTGTATAATATTATATATGAGTTTGTTTTATCAGAATTCACTGTGAATTCAGCGGCCACTCTCTCAGATCATGGCAGACGCTGACCAATAGGAGGCATGAGGCTGAGAACAGAGCTGCATTAGAACAACCATCTCTATCGACTGACAGATGCTTAAAACAATATGACACTGTAATATTGCACACACTTAGTGAATATACATCAGGTGGATACAGACATAGAAAGTCTATTCCTTTTCCAAAAGCTCTTCTTTGTATTGGCTGTGCACCTAAAACAACTTCAAACTCTGATGACCATGAGGATTTTCTTAGATACTTTTCAATCTCTCTGTGATAGATACTAAATCAGATTCTTAATGTGCAGCTTATATCAGCCTGTAAATTCCATGCTGATTCCCATTCATTCCCAGGATTGTGCAACCCAACTGAGAATGCTGTGTTTTTTGCATGGTCAAATAGGTTCTGATTTCTGAGCTGCAGCTGTTGTGTCTTGGCGCTCTCTGCACAAACCAGTGGCAGTCACATCGGGGCCTGGCACTAGACGCGAGCAGCCTGGTTTCTTTGATGCTTGTAATACATATATACATGATCTCCTTCATCACACTCCAGAGGTCTGCGCTGGGGATTCAGCTCTGGAAATTTGGCGTGGTCGCATGTATCGCATCATATATCTTTCCAATTGCTGTATGTTTTGATAGGAATGTAAGAACGTTCCTGTGGCTAGACTTAATAATAATTGTCACGTGTCAGTTCGGTGAAAGGCTGTTCACTCACAATGCATTTGTATGGATAATTGTGTCTGACAGGCAAACACCAAACATGAATAGGTGTTTATGTTGCTCGCAGGCCTGTGTCTCTTTGATGTAGCTTCCTCTAGAGCTGAGAAATGACTAAACTGACTTGCAGTATGCAATAAATAAAGTAAATACTGCAATAGCAGTGTGTGGTTATTGCAGCATTGACTCTTGCTCTTCAGGAGGTTGATAAATCACACGTGAAATGAGCCGTTGCCGGTCACATTCAGGCCTCATTTTGCTTTCATATTTCTTGTGTTTGTCGAGCTTTACGTCTTGTTTGTATCATGGCTCGGTTGCATATTGTTTTTATAATGAAATCAGTCTAGGCGCAGTCTATTTGTCACTTGTGGTATTTTGTGGTCTTCCGTTCTTTCTTGTTTATCTAAAAGCATATTTTGAAGGAAACATCATGCCCCGCCTTGAACCGCCACCGTATTGTGGTGGAGGGGTTTGAGCATGAACTAGGAGCTATGTTGTTATTAGTTTCCTGGTAGGGTCTCCCACGGCAAACAGGTCCTATAGGTGACAGGCCAGACCAAGAGCGGTTCAGAAGCACCTTATGATGAGAGACCATCAAGGCCGGTTACGTCGCCTAGAGGTGAAGGAGCATCGTGGTGCCGTCCTCCTGTGGACCCACCGCCTGCAGGAGGAGCCAGAAGGGACTGGTGCAGTATGATATGGGCAGCTATGACATCCTGCTAAATTGACTTTTCTGGGTTTTTTTGTTGTTACTTTACTTTGTTCGAGCTGTTTATGGTACCCCTTCACTTTGGTTATGGTTCTACTGCTGAAGCTGCTCCTGTTAGCCCATAGTCCATCACTGGACTCGTTCTGAGCAGTTCTTCAGTGCTCAAAGTGTGTCCATTCATTACGGCGCCATCAATGTCCTAGCGTTGTTGCCAGCTAAACATGAAAGCTTGCATTCAATGTTCGATGTGTCATTCCCACTGCTGCCGGCGCTCCAGGCCAAATCAGAATCCTGACCAAGCAGAGCCCTTGCATCCTTACTGTCTATATCTTACATATTATTATTATTATACAGAGATGTTGTATATGTTTTTAAGCCTCAGTTTTGCATATGTCCACTTTTAGTCTTCTTGATCTGCCTGCTTGATCTTGATATCCAAGAAAATGCCTTGTTGACTACCTTTTGTAAAAGAAAAAAAAACAGGACCATTCCATTTTTCTAAGATGTTATCTGTCTCCCGATAGTATTTTTTTTTAGACAGAAAGCAGTTAGTCAGAGGCACATTACTGTCATCTTATTCATCCACTACTTTAGCGATGAGCACCAATTAGTCCTAATGTTGTGACAGGTGAAGCAACGTGAATAGCAGTGATCTTCCTGTTTCTATGGCACCTGACGGTGAATAGGTTTGGGCAGATTGTGAGTGTCTCGGTCTCGAAGTCATTTCTGACAAGCTCATTTACTATAATGACTGAATGTTAAAAATGTGTCTTGAAGAAGAAGAACATGCATTGATTATGTTTTGCTTCAATCGGGCGTGAGCAATGCAGTCGTAGTTAGCCTGTCTCCTTCTGAAGGGCACCTAGTGATGTCATGAGGTGTTTTTTAAAGGAGAGAAGCCTACACAGGACTCGTTTCGATCATGCCTGCGCTCTATTTAAGCTGCCGCACACAATAGTCAACTTTAGGTATTTAATTCCAGAAAATACAAGATTATTCTTTGGCAGTAACAGCATCTGGGTTTGGATTTTGGAAGAGTACAGTGGAAGATTTTTGTGTTACATGATACTTGAGTTTATTTTATTCATGTTTTGCACGAGCTGAGTTTATTTTAAAGGAGCCATATTATGCTAAATCGACTTTCTTGTTTCTCATTTTCCTTGGAGTGTTTTTTTGAGCGACCCATGCATTTCTGGGGAATCCTTCACTGTCCTGCCTTTGTGCCTTCAGGGCTGTGGAAATGTCCGTTTGCACCTATCTAACATCCCCGCCCCCAGCCCCTCCTACCTCAGGTTCAGGCTCCCCACTTCAAGGAAAACAATCATGGACTACACACGCTAGCTTTTTGTTGCTGCCGTTGTGCAATCCTTTACCAGCTGATTTAAATTTCTGGAGTATTAAAATGTCGATGTCTACAACGAAAATGTTTTATTTTAACATATTGTGCAAAATTTACGTTTTTGTGCTTTAAACCATGTTATAAGGTTATAAACAGGAGTAGTCACTTTATTATTACAGTTTTGGGTAATTACACTGGCTCCCTGTCAGCTTTCGTGTGAAATGTAAGATCTTGTTGATTGTGTTTGCACTCTTTGGGCCCACCCTATTTGAGTGAGTTGTTGCAGCCTTACACTCCTCCCAGAGCCCTGAGGTCAGCGGACCACCTCCTGTTAGTTGTCCCTAAAGCCAGGCTAAAGACCAGAGGAGATAGAGGCTTCTCTGTGGCAGCGCCCAGACTATGGAACAGTCTTCCTCTGTCTGTCAGGTCCTCTCAGTCTGTCGGACAGTTCAAGTCTAGACTGAAGACACACCTTGGCCTTCAACACAAGTTAGTGGAGTGTATCCTGGATTATTGTAGTTGGGTTTTTTTTTGTTTGTTATTTGTATATGACTGTGTTTTTAACTGAAGTTGTTTTTAAATGTGCTATACAAATAAACTTGAATTGAATTGATAATCCTCGGGTATTACAATTTAATTTGGCTGTTTCTTCTTTTACAGATTCAGCGTTTCATTCTGAGGCCTTGTCCGCATGTAGTAAATAATTAGTAAAACCGAATATCCTCCACCCTCAGTCTAGAAAATAATTTGCATCCACACAACCTTGTTTAAAAAAACAACCAACCACACAAGTGCGTTTTAATGCACATTTATAAATATGCCAAAATTATTTTTTCATGGTGCCATGGACCCGAACAAGGCTCCCTGCACCTGAGCCTGCAAGACAGACACACGTACTGTAGCAGGATATTTCATAAAACAAGATATTTTCTATGATTTGGCTGTCTGTCATCCACATTAAACCGCATTTACCATCAGAAATAAAGTCTGGGAAAACTCCGGTCATGCGTTTGCGTGTGGCCATAAATAACTGAGGTTTTCGGTGGCTGAGCGTCACTGCCTGCGACAACATACAGTTGTGGCCACAATTATTAGCCCCCTTAAATTATGGAACATTTTCCCAAATTTCTTCCAAATGTTTTCAGCATTGATGAAAATTTAGAAGCTTTTGGTACATTTTGGAATATAAAATACATGTTTAGTCTTCATATGAAATAAATATATAATATAAATATATAAATATAAATGAGTTGGTCAAAAATATTGTGTACATTTTTTGTAAATAGACCAAAGAAATGAGTCTGGAGCTCAGAAAGAAGATAGTGGAGGCTCATGGTAAGGGCCAAGAAGAAGTGTCTAGAACTGCAGTATGTTGCATCATTTCCAAGTATAAGGAGACAGATTCTGTCATAAACAAACCTGGCCGTGGTCGTAAGCGCAAGATCTCAAAAACTCTTGAGAGAAAAATAGTCAGAGATGTCAGTAAGGAGCCCCAGACATCTGCCAAGATGATTGTTGCTGACCTGGCCTCTTCTGGAGTTCATGTTTGGAGGAGCACAGTTGTGAGGGCTCTTCATGGTGGTGGACTTCAGGGCCATTGTCCTAGAAGAACCCCTTTAGTAAAAGAGCGGCACATCAGAGCCCGACTGAGGTTTGCCCCAGAGCATTTGAAAGTTAAAGATGAGTTTTGGAAGTCTGTGCTTTGGTCTGATGAGACTAAATTGGAACTGTTTGGGCACATGGATGTTGCGGGGAAAAAAAAGGGAGAGGCCTTCAAACCTTAGAACAGTCCCCACAGTTAAACATGGTGGTGGGAGCATCATGCTGGACAAGGCCTCTTCCTCCTGGGTTATATTGCTTCATATAGATACATGATATATCCACTTTAAAAGGATTATGTTCTCTGTGTTCATTCTATCAGCAAATGCTCTATTTATTCGTTTTTCACAATACAAAAATAAATGGAAAATATGAACTGTACTGTATATCTCCAGCCCTGTCTATCACTATTTTATACCTGAACTCAATGGTACTAGGAAATACACATATTTTATGAGTTGGTGTGGAGACAGAGTATGTGGATTTACTCCTATACGTGTCTTGCTTTATGTTTTATGCAAACCGTGGAGCTGCTTTACCTTCCTGCCTGCCTCCCACTCTTACTTAAGAATTCACTGCCAGCAGAATGTCTTCGCAAGTGGGGATAAATTGGTTCGGCGGTGTGAGAAATACGCTCTGCGGAGTCATCTGTATTTTATTTGTGACCAGTTTATTAGATTGCAGCCAGGTGTGTCCAGCGATGCCTATTGTGTATTTTACTGAGGCGCACCTGTTCTGTCAGGGGACTATTGGAAATAAATTCATACTTCCTGTTGGAAAAGAGGTGTAATAAGAAACTGGCATGGCAGAGAAACAAAAAGCAAGCTTCCATTTTTGCCTATTTGAGATCATTCATGAAGAATTTTTTTAGCGAAAAGGGTTTGTTTACGCTTGACAAGACAAATTAATATTGTCAATGGTGTAGTCTGACTGTGGTGTCAATAATATAGGGCAATATAGTGCAGTAACGAAGATAAATATGAATGATAAAACAAAAATCTTTTTTTTTTTTCCACTCATGGTTAGTGGTTGTGCGAAGCCATTTATTGTCCAAGAACTGAGTTTACACTTTTGAAATCATAATGAAACAGAAACTACTCAAATGTCCCTGATCTAATGTTTACATGACCTTCAACAACTGCCAGGAAAACTGTTCAGGTGCAAAGAATGTTGAAGAAGGTGTCAAACAATAACAGATGGGGTTCTTGGGGTGTTTTTTGATTTTTAGGGACTTTATGAAAGAGTGCCAAACGAGCAGCTGCTAACATGTTATGAGATTGTTTGTTTCTGACGCACAATATGTAAACTTATGATCAGGGACAGTTGGCTAGCGTAAACAAACAACAATACATGGCAAAAAGTATCGATACTAATTAGCATTCTGTAAAATAGAAGGCGTGGCAGCAAGTATAGGCACAAAAGAGTGACTTGACTTCATTGTTCCGACTCTGAGCCAAAACATCCCCACAGCAGAGCATTAAACTCAGCCATATCATGAGACAGGAGCTGCAAGTTTATGTTATGTTTGTCATTTAAGTATTAATTGTACTTTATGTACTTAATACAGAGGGGCACTATGGAAGTTAAAATGTTAGGTTTTGGTTTCTCGCTGTAAACAGGTAACTTTTTAACATTGAGGATAGATTCCGCACAAACCATGAAGTTACTAGCATTGATCACAGCTGACACTTCATCACAGACCCCAAGAAAAAAGAAGAATCTAATTTGGAGCACAGCAAATAGATCTAAACTGGACTCAGACCCGGTGCAGGCCTAAAACTAGATAAACATCGAGCAGCATTTGAGGAATGCTTAGAAACTCTGGATATGAAAAAGACCCACTGTTGGCTTTCCTTTTCAACGGAAGGAAAGCGATAATTACACATATACAGTACAATGCACCTACATTTACCTGTGTATCGTGCATTAAACTGCTATACCTCAGAATACAGATGATGTCAGTAACACATTACATTTCCACCAATGAAAGGATTTACGAGAAAGACGTGATAAAAGCTCCAAATCAGAGACAAGGCTTTGCATGTGGAGACCATAGAGAGCTGTCTCACGCTGTTCTGTGCCCCAGGTATCAGCACAATAACAATAACATGTGACTTTACGTGTCTTCGCTGTCTTTTCAACTCTGACTGAACTTATTTATTTGCTCTAAAGTTATTAACACACTTATGTGAATGTAAATTTACCTGTAGGCCACAGCTCGCTTGGAAAAGTTGACAACGTGAAATCGTGAATGGAGACAAAATCCTGGAGAATTTCCAATGCGATCAGCTGCGCTTTGCAGAATATCCATTATGCATAGCCCTAAACATTTTTTTTTGATAGAGTAATATTTAGGCCTGGTCATCATATTGGCAAGCAGTAATTATATTTATCAGTCATTTTGTATTTCAAAGCGGCCAAAAGCACCATTATGTAATGTAAAACAACCCCAAAAACATCGGTATCGTACCGATTCTGAAAAGTGTGGTACCGCCCATCACTAGGCTGGACCATGTCAATAAATAAAAAAAAATATTGTGATCTGATTCTGAGCCCTGCAATGATCTGCAGTGATTTTGAAGTGATCACCTTTGCACTTCTCCCACTGACTGACTGACACTGACTGGGACGAAGCAGATGAATTTACTCACCTCTTACATACAGTATATCACCTACAGGCTCTAAGAAACATTGTGAGAGTATTTTCTGGTAAACAATTATCTTGAAACTCCGGCTGAATGCATTTTTAATAAGTAGATTAAACACTACAATTAAACAGATTTCTCTAAAGCCATTTGGAGCTGTGTTATCGCTAATTAGCTGTAACCTCAATTAACCCCCATCTTTGTTCTTGTTTGTTTAGTTGTACAATGATTTGGCTGGATATAAAAAAAAAACAATCTTTTTCAAAACCTTGACAATGCAGCGTATTAATTTCCTTTGCCTTTAGTCTCTCAAAACGCCGATGTCAAACAATTAACCGAGCTAACCAGCTACAAGCCACATTTAGCTTCAGGTGAGTGATTATTGCAACACTCCTATTATTCCTATTAGCTTTTCACCTTTTGTAAATGACTGTATTGAGCCAGAGGACAGAGCGGGTAGTTCCTCTGGCTTCCGCACGATCGAGTTACAAGCTGGCAGAAATGAGTTTCAACAGATAAATTGCCCATAGCCAATGGAAATGAATGTTGTTTTTGGTTAGCTTGGTTAGCTTGGTTAGCTTGGTTAGCTGCTAGCAGAGATGGAAGACAGGAATAGCTTATTAATGGGCACATGTTGATGCTTGGACATGACAGACAAATTAGGGCTACAGTGCGGTATATTCAATTCAATTTAGAACAAATCCTCAGTCATTTGTAATTCAGCAAATTGTGTTCTTCTTCCATTCTGTTTTTTTTTTTGGTTTTAGGCTGAGTCTGCAACGAGAAGTGTAATCTCAGTCAAATGGAAGACTATTTATTTAGCAAAATTGACATTGCCTCAGCTAGTGTTGTGATACTGTGGGATGAAGGTTTGGGTAAATATTTCCTCCTGGGGTGTAGTTCGATTCATTTTGTATATATACATTTCTTGAAGTACACAGTCGAAATTGAGATCTTGAGCAGGAGATGAACTGAAGATGCAGGAGAAGGACTACTCAAACTAACATGCATGAATGAAACTACACTTCTCATTTGTTTTAATTGGTTTAAAACGTAATAAGACTGTTCAGTATTCAAGTAATAGTAATTAAGACGAGACAATGCAGGTGAATATGGGAAAAATAATAATTGAGTGGTATAAATTGGAAACTTTTGCTGTATATTACTGACATACATATTAGAATAAATGTTTTTAGTCATATTATCATATAACAATAAGGTGGTTTTATTTTGTTGCTATATTAGCTACAAAGATTAGTCCAGCAGGGATTTTGGATTTCTTGTTTAGTTTTCAAATAAACTACTTATTAGTGAATAAACTGTAAACAAACAAAAAAAAAGTAATAATAATAATAATAATTTGGCCTTGATTTTGGGTTAAAAACTGAATAAATCAGGCTAGGAAAAAAATATTGAAAAACCCTTTGAATAAACCTTCAAAAATAATGTAAAGTACAAGACTAGAAAGTTTGAAGTCTGCAGGATCTATGAAAGTGGAGATAATCATAGTCGCCATAATGTGAGAAAAATGCATTTTTGTAGTTGAAACGTAAGACGTTTCGCTCTTTATCCAAAAAAGCTTTGTCAACAAATGAGTAGACTTGACACGCCCGTGGGTCTCTTAACCCTCTGGAGTCTCATATACCGGGCCCGCGATATGACACCAGCGACACCCGCGTCGCCGAAGACTTTCGCTTATATATCCGCGAGTGAATGTCGTAGAGACTTACCGTTTTTGGAAAGGGGACAGTTGGGGCTTTAAAACGAGCCCAACCATGTCTTTCTAGGCCTCCGGGGGGCGATGTAAGATCGCGGCGAACATTCGTGTCAAAAAGTGGTAAGTTAGCATTAGCTAAAACTGCTGACTCTGCACGTTACAAAATCGCCCAGGGATTCAAAACGGTACCAGATAAAAACTTGGGGTTTTTTTTTTTGTCTGAAAACTAGACTTCTTGATCCTGAAAATGTGTCTCTGGTCAGCTGATGTCTTGTTTTCTGTTTATATAGAACATGGAGGACTAAAGTATGGGGTTCCATTTGTGCCAAAAGTCAGCACAACTATGGGGCAACATTTAGGACATTTTTTTTTTTTTTTTTTTCTCAAAAATGTGAATATATGGTGAATAAACACAGATTTCACATAGAAAGTCAAGTTTATAGCCTTCTATGTTTATAGAAGCATATTTTAGTGGAATTATTATCAAAATAGTGCTATGAGCGCCTAAATTTTTGTGTGATTTTTGTCAAAAATAAGCATTT
>OMNZ01094195.1:0-10725 GCA_900303255.1 Lesueurigobius sanzi
TCTTCCATATATGGGCATGACAAGAGCATGAGGCAGTACTGATTTAGATATACTTGAGTACATGTGAGTAGCTTTTTGAAGTAATATTTGTATGATACTATTTTGTAAATACTGTTAAAGTCAGCAGGTGTGGCTTCAGCCCTCAGCTGTGAAAGTCTGATCAACACTAACTATCTCTACTCTATACCGCCTCTGATCACTTTCATTCTCTCAAAAAATATATTTTAAAATAAAATATATATTTTTTTAGAAAAATGTTACAAATGCTGTGTAACACATTGAATTTTTGGGTCCATTCTGACTGTGATAATACTGAAACTGCAGATTTCCTCTGCGTAAGAGTCCTCCTGACTGTTCTTCCAGAAGAACTCTTTGTTCTTAGTGATATGACACTTTGAAGTTCAGGGGACCGTGCCTGGCAGCCATCTTGGATTTACTCAATAAAAATGGCCACAGAATATTATTTCTCTCACCATAAATCACCAAATCAGGCCAAAAAACCAGATCTTTATACAAATTCCACCCACTTAGGACCAATTTTAGGTATCCTGGTGGCCATCTTGGAAGTTTGGCAGCCATCTTGGATTCTGGACAAATTTCAAGATGGCGCAAAAGGTTATTTTGATCAGTATGGTCCGAAGTACCAGAATCTGTTGAGAAAATCTTGACAGGAAAAAAAGGCAATTATTACCTGGCTCAGACCTGTCTATTGGAGCAGAATCACTGACGTAAGCAGACCTTGGCCTACGTAGGCACGACTGTGTTGGGGCAAACTGAGACGGAGCTTTTAAATTCACATGCGTTGTCGTCGTTCAAACTCAAGAGGGAGGAACACTGACGTTTTTTAGCACTAAATTAAGATTTCTACTACTATGCACTGCCATGTCAAAATAGTGACAAGGACCTGTAGCCAGCTCTGAGACACCAACTTTTAGCGATTCTCAGCTAAAATAAAGTTGATTTGGGGTTTAGTGCCTCTTTAATAGGACTTGTTACCTCTCTATTACCAGGTTTTCCAACCTTTAGTACCAAGAGAGGAGGGACTTAGAGGTTAACTCCTCCTTCAGGTTTGCTCATATCACTATATAATATCACTATTTTTAAAAGAAACAATCTTTGTCAACATTTTTTACTGCATTGTTTATTTTTTTCTTAAATAGTTACAGATCACGTCTTTTACATTTAAATACACAATCTACCTGTTTCCAAAACGAAGAAATTAACCACAAGTTAATCTCATTTATAATTATAAACACTATCATTAAAAGTAATTTAAAGTGTTTTTAAAATGTTAGTGCTGCCCTCTTCTGTCCTGACTGTGTTATTGACCATCACTGGCCCCTATTTACTGTGAAAACAGTGGAGTACTGCAGCCTCATTAATATTCATGATGTTAATTAATATGCATGACATCATCAAAAGTTTTAAGTTTAAACTTCTTCCTACTCCCTTTCGAACATGTATATTTGGAAATTTCTCTTCTACGTCTTTGCAGTTGTAATCTCTTTTAATTTAATTTATTTTTTTATTGTTTGTGTACATAACATCACAACCCTATTTACTAAGAAATAGTGTATTGAAACAAGTCAGAAACACCACAGAATAAGCAAAAAAAAATGAGGTCAAATGAGTGACTTAAACTTATAACTAGTCAAAAAAAACTATAGTGAAAAAATATAGTGTGTGTATTTGTATCATTGTAAGAATTCAAGACAGTTTCAAAATTGCAATTCTCTGTCATATTGTGTAGCCCTATTTTCCCAAACACACAATAATTAAAACTTCAAACAAACCCCAAGGCAGTGTGTCTAAAGTTGCCTGAATAAAACCCAATTTTGGTCCTTTACCTATACATTAGACGAGATGGTTTTGCTTTAACCTTTGCTTGATGGATATTTAAATAACTCCCATAAACCTTTGTCTCCAGAATGAGAATGAGGTGGCCTTCAGTGCTCTTACGCCGGCTGTCTCCCGGAGCAGTGGAGCTTGGCCTCTGGTGTCTGCTTCACACACGGCTTCCTGCGACATTTCGGTGCTCGCTCTCCCCCCCTCGCTCTCTCCCGCCGCTCGACTCCTCACATCGCGCCACTGACACAAAATAAATGAAGACACAGAGAAGACACAGAGTGGAGAGTGCGTGGCGGCGGTGGCGAGGTGTGGAACTATCGGCCTGTAAAATTGCCCTGGCAGTCGTGCTGTTGTTTCAGCATTTCATGGCGCGCTGCTCGGCTGCGTCCACACACTCGGAGTCTTTCTTCACCCTTTTCATTTGTTTTTCTGTCCAGCGCTAACTCGCCTTTGCTTTCCCCGGCCCTGTAGACTCCATCAGCGGCAGGTCTAGAGGTTTAAGAGTTTGCAGCGAGTAAGACACTGTTTCATTGAAGATTCTTTGTTAGTACATCATGCAATAATAGAGTTTAGAACTTTTTTTTTTATCAATTGAAAAGGAATTTGAAGATTTGTGTTGCTTTTGAATTAAATCAATGAAGAATATACAATATATACAGTATATATAGAAAAAACATGAGAATAAATCAAAGTGATGTATGTTCGTGCACAAGTCTCTGGAGGTGCCAGTAGCTTGCCACCTCTTTCTCGCTCTCTTGTGATATTCATACTGCATTCATAATGTGGTATGTTAATTAATTGATAATAACTTGATTGTCTCGGCTCTGGTGTGTTCTGGGGCCGTGTGACTCCTGCAGATGTACCTTCAGCTGGTGTCTTTCTGCTCAGAGCTGGTTCTCTGTGGCAGCAGAAGGTTGGACAGACTAATATTCACATGTTCACATGTGCTCAGATGGCCTGCTGGCTCCTGCTCTCATTAGAGTGTGTGTTCAGTCAGAGTGCAGGGCCAGTGAGGGGCCCCCCACACCAGCGGGCCGTCAAAGCCCAGTGTTTGTTATTAGACGTGATGCCTCTGGTTCCTGTTCGGGCTCATCACATGGTGTTGTTTCACTAATTAGCTGTTCATAAGTGCGCGCCTGAAGCTGGTGTTATGTTAACTCATGGCATGTTCAGCCGTTTTGGATAAGAAAGTAATTCCACTGATTAAAAACGACACAGACCTCTTGAACATTGCAGTTCCTTTTTGACACAGTATGTGTCCTCAGCTTATTTTCACACTAAAATTCATTTCTGAAACATTTGCTTGTATTTGTTTGAACTCTTGTACATTGGTGGTGCTGGGTACTGGTCAATTTCTCAATACCAGTATTTTAATGATACTTGGTTTATGATACCGTTCCCTGAACAATACTTTTTTGATACCTATACTAAATTATTATCATCTAGAACCATAAAACAGACCGCCATGAGACTATTTCTTTTCATTTCTTTTTTATTTTTCATCATTCATTTGGGTTGAAACCAGTAACTTTCTTTATTGCTGTCTCGGGACACGCCAGGCATCAAAACATGGTATCTATCTTCTTCCATCTCGGTTGCCTGGTCAGCTGAGCTCCCAGTCCCTTATGGCTCCTCCTGCAGGTGTTGGATCACACTGCACCAGTCCCTTATGGCTCCTCCTGCAGGTATTGGATCACACTGCACCAGTCCCTTATGGCTCCACCTGCAGGTGTTGGATCACACTACACCGTCCCTTATGGCTCCTCCTGCAGGTGTTGGATCACACTGCACCAGTCCCTTATGGCTCCACCTGCAGGTGTTGGATCACACTGCACCCATCCCTTATGGCTCCTCCTGCAGGTATTGGATCACACTGCACCATCCCTTATGGCTCCTCCTGCAGGTGTTGGATCACACTGCACCAGTCCCTTATGGCTCCTCCTGCAGGTGTTGGATCCACAGGAGGACGGCTCCTTCACCTCTGGGTGATGTAACCTGCTTTGATGGTCTCACATCATAAGGGGCTTCTGAACTGCTCTTGGACTGACCCGTCACTAGGACCTGTTTGCCATCAGAGTTCCTGCGTTCATTGGGGTGCTCAAACACCTCCACCTCCCCTAAGGTGACTTGCCATTTAAAAGAAAATATTTTTTCAGTACCAGTTTTTGTATCGTCTAACGGTGCCCAGACAAATGATATGTGTTAAGTGAATAAGTGCCACTTTTATGAACAGATAAATGACCCTGCTCATCTTTTTCATATTTCTGTTAAGTGGTGTATTCCATTGTTAACTGTTCTCATAAAGACATATGAGTATTACTTACTTGCTGCACCATCAATAAATCATAGACATGTTTACAACTGCCATTACTAGTCAGTGCTACTTCAGCGACTATCCTTCTAAATCTACTACTAGAAGAACACTTGACTTGGCGACCCGTCTCTGCATATCTGCCACGAATATCAGTGCAGTTGATATTCAGATCATACATATTTGATGAGAGTGTTGACTGGCGATAGTGTGATCTGTCTGAAGCTCTTTCACTGCTGGCTGGGGCTCCTCTCTTACGCCTGATTCTACATTCGAAAGCCATCGTTGGGCTGAACTGTTTGGATGTCAGGATAAATTGATCCACCAATACTGTATGCCCAAATATAGTTTTAAAATAAATGTACAATGTATAACTGTCGGGTTGGGACCATTTGCAGGACCGTGTTTTGGGCCTTTTCTAAAAATTGTAGTCAGCTTTATAATTACTGCTTGAATGAACAGAACAAGGAGAGGAAAGATCCCATTGTAATTTTATACACAAAACAGACTTCTCTAGAAAGATTGAAGGTGTTTAAAAGCTACAACAGTCACTCCAGGCTCCATGCCGGAAGTAAAAAATCCCCTTGACAATCTCTAAAATCTCTCTAAATCTAAGATATTAAGAGTTTAAAAGCACAATGGAAGCTAATCAACTACAGTATGTGCCCGTAGAGCCAATATCTGACTAGACAGAAAATACCCAAAACTTGAAAATACGGCAAAATCCTTGACAAAAATGTGTGTTTTATGTCCAAGAGTTACCACGCTGATTAGCTGCCATCATTCTTTTAAATATTGAATATAGGGCTGTCACTAACCATTATTTAGGTAATCGATTAATCGGCTGATTATATTTTACAATTAATGGATTAATCGTTTGGCGGCAAAAGGTGCATGGAAAGTGTCTTTTTTTTCTACTTTTTGCCACGTGAAGCTAAAGTGACGGTGTTTGAGGACGTGTTGATAGAGTAAACTTAAAGGTAATGTCTGTAGGATGCTCAAGTTTCACATGTCACTCCTCATTTGAAAGCTAAGAACCTCTAAAATTCAGTCTGGGATTGTGAAAGTGAGAGAGCGAGAGAGTCCTCTTTCTGCTCTGATAGATTGTGGTCCGAGATTAATCCAATAATGGGAACAATCAGAGCTAAAATATTTGCGGAAAAAAATTCTATAACCAATACCTTTAGAGACAACATTGTTTTTTCACTAAAAAATACAAAAATTTGATGTAATTCTTCAGGGTTTCCGCGGGTCATTAAAAAGTATTAGAAGTCATTAAATGACTTGTGCCAAAAATAAGGCCTTAAATGTCGTTTAAATTAAAAGTTCTTGGAATATAATGAAATTGTTCAACTAATACTTCAGCAGACGTTTGTCAAACGAAACTCTTGATTTACCGGTCGATCTACATTCCTACTCTCCTACGGCATGAGATTTGGGTCATGACCGAAAGGACAAGATCGCGAATACAAACGGCCGAAATGAGCTTCCTCCGCAGGGTGGCTGGGCGCACCGTTAGAGATAGGGTGAGGAGCGCAGTCTCCCGGGAGGAGCTCGGAACAGAGCCGCTACTCCTCCACATCGAAAGGAGCCAGCTGAGGTGGCTCGGGCATCTGTTTTCGGATGCCACCTGGTCGCCTCCCTCGAGAGGTGTTCCAGGCACGTCCCACTGGGAGGAGGCTCTGGGGAAGACCCAGGACACGCTGGAAAGACAAGGTCTTGGGAACGCCTTGGGATCCCCCAGGAAGAGCTGGATGAGGTGTGCGTGGATCGGGAAGTCTGGGCATCTCTGCTCAGACTGTTGCCTCCACGACCCGGCCCTGAATAAAGCTGAAGAAAATGGATGGATGGATGCACCGATTTGTAGCATTTACGGCATTAAGAATGTAGTATTTTGGCATTAAAGTGACATTATATTTGACTTGCTGCTACCTTTATAAATCCTGTTCTGTCTGTATGTCCATTAACGATTTATTAATTACTAAAATAGTTGACAACTATTTCAATAATCGATTAGTGGACGATTAATCGATTAGTTGTTTCAGCCATAATTTAGTCTAAGTTTTGGAGAGGATGGATCAGCTCAGTTAGAAGAGACGTTTTCTCAAACCCAAACACTGTTGGTTCAACTCTTTTCACTGTTAATGCATATTAGACAACAAACTAAAACACTATTCTACAGCAGTGGTAATATTCAGGGTAGGGGTGGGAGATATATCGTCTACAAGATAATATTGAATCTGTTGGAAGATATGTAAATTTATAATATTGAGTTTATCTTCAAAGTCAACAAAAATCTGCAGAAACTGGTGCTAAAAAAAATAATTTACATATTTGATGTGCAATCTTTCAGAAAAAGTATAATAATGTTCTTTTTTCTGCAGTTTATTCGAGATAATTGTCCTTTTGATGACAGTGATCTAAATTAATACATTTACCAGCACATTTTTACATATTTTTTATTTTTTAATGGTTTGCAAAAATATCGTTATCGGGACAGTCCTTAATATCGAAATATTCATTTTTGTTAACATCCCCCACCTCTAATTCAGGGTGATGTGCAATTTTAGACTTAATTTAAATTTAATTTGGGATAAGGACATTTAAGTTAGGTGTTTTTTCTGGTTAAGACCTGGTTTTCCAATTGAAGTTATTTTTAGATCCTTTTCATCTGGTTTGGCAAAAGCATTAAAAGTCATTAAATGAATTGTGCTAAAATTAAGATCTTAAATAATGTATTTAAAGTCTTTGGATTGGATTCAAACTGCCATTGAATGTAAAATTCTTGGAAAATAACGCTCAACTATTTTTTCTGCATGATTTTAGCAAAAATATAAAAGTTTCCCTGTTGTATCCAATATACTTTTGAAATTCTCCTTATTCCTCTGTTTGATGGAATGTTTGCTAATCTTAATATGCCAAGATTTAATTAAAAATGAAGTATATGGGCATTTAAAGGGCATTAAAATCAACTTGCTGCTACCAAAATCATCTGAAACCCATATTGGGAAGGTCAAATATTTTATGAGGCGGCTTAGAAGGTTGAGACCCTCTGCTCTATAGCTGTACTTTTCACGGCTTCCTATCCCTCTATTTTGTTCATGGTGACAACTCCTCCCTGACAACTTCACACAAATGTCATATCGCCACTATAGGTGTTTCGAACTGCTCCTCTCCTCGGAGCTCGCCCATTTGTCAGCGCGGTGAAAATCTGAGTCAAACGTTGTGGTCTTCTCCTCCGTCTCGCGGTAAGACAAGGTTATTCAGCTGAAAGATGTTGTGGAGATCAGTGAGGCCTGCCCGTGCCGCGGCCGTCCACCGCGCTGCACCCTGTGATTTATGGGAGCCGCGGTATCAGCCACCGCCGCATGAATAAACCATGTGTTCAATGAGCCGGCGGTTAAACCATGCAGAGCGCTTCGCAGGTGCTCCGGTCCACGAGAGGAAGCGCCAAACTCTCTGCTCTGGACACTTGTTGTTGGTGCGATGAGCTGAGGAAGGAGCTCTGTCTGTGCAGTGGCACCGCAGGGTCAGCTATGAATGCCAGCTAATGCTACAGACAGAGACAGCTAGCGATCCTAATCACATGCCTTCACCCAAGTGTGCATTTGTTAAAGGTGCTCTGTGTAACATTTCACACAGAATAAAATACAAGCATTTGTTTTATTATCCAACTGTTGGAACAAGCAAAACATATTGTGTTCTTTAAGCGGCTCACCTCTCCTAAGACTGGACCTTTACTGGGAGCGTGTCCTACTAGTCTCTATGGAGATGTTGACTAAAGGCAGCCAAATATGAAATTTTAAAAGTTTAGGGTCAATAAATCAATCAATCAAACGCCCAATATCACAACAGGAGTCATCTCAGAGGTCGGTACAAACACAAAACTAGTCAATATCAAACATCAAACAATGAAATGTCAATGAAATGTCAGCCTGGGGTTTCCCACATCCTTAGCCCCTCCCCCGCGGCACAGAAAAACTCAAGAAAACCACGTGGGACAAAACGGAGAAACCTTGAGGCGAACCACATGGGGGAAGGGATCCACTCCTATGGACGGATGGGCCAGATGGTTCCCAGACCGAGGGTCTCATCCAAATCCATTCTTTGATTACCCACAGCAAAATAGCATTTTCCATGTCTTGCTGGGCTTCAGGAGCAGGTTTTGTAGTTTTAATAAAGTCTTTTTCTACGTTTGAAATACAGTAACAAAATGATTTTTTTTTTTTTATTAGAGGTACATACAAGTACAATGAAAAGGCCTTTGTGTCATGTGACATAACATTCTAAAGAGCCTATACTTTTATATTTAGGTGGTGGGCAGTAGGGCTGCACAATATACTGCAAAAAATATTGTATCGCAATATTAGATGATGCAATAATCTGTATCGCAAGAAGCCACAAAATATCACGAGTTTACTTAAGTCTTCCATCTGACTGAGATTTTTACATTTTTTGCCAACATTCTCTAAAACCAAATATGCATGGAACTTGTGCAGAAGTTCAGTTTTAGTTAGAACTTTCCTAATTTTCTTGGCCTGGGTTTGGTTCCTATTTAGTGTTTTTGGAGTCTTCTTTTGATACTTTGCTGAAAATGATATTACAGGTGTCTGAATTGAAGTATCACAATAATATATAATAATAATATAATAATATAATATTTTCTCATGTCAGGAATAACAAATGTATAGCTCCTGTATGTTGAATACGTATTTATTGCGTTTAAGTCACAGCACCTTTTTTTTTCTTTCAATAAAGCTTTTCTGACTTTCTGAAGGCTGCATGATTGAATCATTTATAATTTTGCATATTTCACACTATATTAGACTGAAAGTTAACTCATATTTAATAACATAACTTAAAGCTTTTTTCTTCACCCCCATCAGCTGTTCCATTTCAGAGATCGCCACCAATATGTATACTAGAGTAAAGATCTACCTTATAGATAGCTGCAAATTGTAAGTTTGGGTTACAATTTTTAAAGTAAATGAAATGAGTGAAAGGTGAGGACATTATTGGGTGTATAAAGGAGGCAGAGAGGAGACCTGGTGCTATGGTGACCAGCTCCATCTCCCAGGAAACTGACAGCTGCTCAATATTTAAATGTTCTGAATGTTAATATGAGATTATGGCACTTCTTCTGTCCTCCATCTTCACACTGTGATCAGACTAGAATGCTCAGAGCAGAGGGAAGAAGCACAGTGTCATTTTGACTCATTTTAATGAATGTAGTTATGTCCTCTGTTTGAAATGTTGAGTTTTAGTCTCCGAAATATCCTGGGATAGAGCAGGATGTTCGTGATCAATTGGTTAATCGACTAATCATCATCATCAGCTTAATCGATTAAAAGAAATACTAACAATTTATTGTTAACTTCTATGTAGGAAAAAAGATACCATGTGAGATCAAACAGAATCAAGAGCATTCGTTTTGAGTTGATCATTACACTTTTTTTTTTTTTTTTTAACTATAATAGCCCACTTTACAATTGACGTCACGCAGTCAGACAAACAAACAGCTCATATTGTCGCAGATCATACCTGGTGAAAATGAGGGACTGTTTATTGTTAGTTGGATAAGTCAAAACACTGTAGAGAGTCGGGTTAGAATTCCAATGAAATGAGGAGTCAGGGTACTTCGTTGTTCTTTAATGCTTGGCCAAAGTGTGTGCGTTTTTTCTCCATCAAGCAGGCTCCGTAGTGTGTCGTCTCTCGTCTCTTCCCTGTCCTCAAACATGCTGCTGCCTCTGCTGCGCGCTGGTGGGCTAGGCTCCGCCCCTTAAAGGGCCAGCATGCCAGTCTGTTCTGCAGCCTTTTCCTCACCCGGTTTAGGAAAAGTGATAAAAAATGTCCCCTCCGACATCCGATCTGGGTATCTAGAGTCCGATTGCACAGCCCCAACAGCAGTGCTTGGTTCCTTTGTGTTGGAACATCTTTACATGACAAAACTACAACTTTGTGACTATTGGAACGACTCAGACCCATAGGCATCGCATGCAAAATGCGTGCTTGTTTGTCTGAGGAGACTTCCCAGAATGCATTGCGATGTGACGTCACAGTCTATTTTTAGTAACTGTGGAGTACGCTATTCATTATTATTCTATTATTATTATTTTTTTTTACCTCTAGTTTATTTAAAATGCATTGGGATAGAGCCAGTGGCTAGCTGTTTAGACTTTATTGTCCCCAAGTGGAAATTCTTCTTCACGTACACACTGCATGTTTGACAGTAGACAACAACAGACAAAAACAAAACAAAAAAAAAAAACATACAATAGACAATAGTACACTCATCAGGGCCTGGTGTTAAGGAACGTGATGGCTGAGGGGATCAGGCTTCTTCCACAACAAGCCCTCCGGCATCTGAGCGCCCTGTACCTCTGTCCTGAGGGCAGAGGAGTGAGGTGTTCATGGAGGGGGTGTCCATCCATCCATCCATCCATCTTCTTCCACTTATCCGTTGCTGGGTCGCGGGGGCAGCAGTCCAAGCTGGTGTCCGTGTCACATTGCACCAGCCCCTTATGGCTCCTCCTGCAGGTAGTGGGTCCACAGGAGGACGGCCTCAC
>OMNZ01094198.1:0-14896 GCA_900303255.1 Lesueurigobius sanzi
GTGCTTGATTTTAGTTTTGTTGTAGAACCATAAAACAGAACAATAATGATAATTTATTCAATAAAATACTGTTTCTTTGAGTTTTTTTTATCATTTATTTGAGCTGAAACACCTCAGTCAAATTCTTTAGTGCAGTCTTAAATTTGCTTTGAAAAGAAAAATATTTTTTCGGTACCCGTTTTCGGTACCAATTTATTTTTCGATACCGGTAGTACCTTCATTATTTTTTCGATACTGTACTGGTATTGTTTAACGGTACCCAGCCCTAGTCTAGAGTAGACTTGGTTTACACTTTACTTAGTTGTTTACTTGTTTAGACCTGATTTAGACCGTTTTAGTTCTGGTTTAGACCTGGTACAGTTCTGGTTTAGACCGGGTTTAGACCTGTTTTAGACCTGAGTTAGTAGTTTACTCATTTAGACTGTTTTAGTCCTGGTTTAGTCCTGGTTTAGTCCTGGTTTAGTCCTGGTTTAGCCGGTTTTAGTCCTGGTTTAGATCTGGTTTAGACTTGGTTTAGACCTGGTTTCTTTCTGGTTTAGACCCGATTTAATGGTTTACTCATTTAGACCTGGTTTAGACCTGGTTTAGACCTGACTTAGACCCGTTTTTGACCTACCCGAGTTAGTGGTTTACTTTAAGTTTATAGCTTATAAAACACATTTTACAGTAGATAATTTTATACTTTATTACATGATACTTGTACTTTTACTTAAGTAAATTCTTGGTCCTGCATCTGCACTTTTACTTAAGAATATTGAGTACTTCTTCCACCACTGCTTATTAGTACATTACATAATGGACTTCCTGGCAGGTGGTGATGCCGCTTACATTCATCACTTTTCTTCTTTCATGTTTTTGAAGAATGAGGTCAGAGAAAGTTGTTTGCCGTCACTTTTTGCGGCACAAAGTTTGTTGTTTTTAGTTTTCGCCGTAGTCTTCGAATCTGATGTTTTCTTCCTTTTTGCTTTCTGGGAATAAAAAGGTTTAGATAAATGTTAAAGGTAAAGGCTAAAATATATGTCTATTGAGAGTTACAGTGAAGAAAGTAAGTATTTGAAACTTTCATGGTAGGTGCATGTGTTTCATGGTAGTGCAAGAACTAAATTAGAATCATGAGCAGAGTGTAGTTGGACTATTTAAAAGCAGAATAACAGGTCTTTGAGGGCCAGAATTCTAGCTGATAGACAGGTGTTCAAATACTTATTTTCAGCTGTATCACATGAATAAATTGTTTAAAAAAATCATAGACTGTGATTTCATGGATTCTTTTTAGATTATCTCTCACACAGTGGACATGCACCTACCATGAACATTTCAGACCCCTCCATGATTTCTAAGTGGGAGAACTTGCAAAATAGCAGAGTGTTCAAATACTTACTTTCTCCACTGTATATGGTCTTACATTTGTGGTTTGATGTTTCTCATTGTCCACTGAATGATACAGTTTCAAAATCTGCAGCAGAAGTGACAATGATTCACATGTAGCAGTTCTTTCACATGTTTTCCAAATTAAACCCCGCTCCAGCAGCAGCAGACCTTCTTCAGTCCTGTTGAAACCGCGGCCTCTTGAAGCGCTGATCTATTGAGCCACTGAGCGTTTTCACAGTGCTCCGCTGATCCCTGCTCCTCTAGACACACACTGTACACAACATATGTTTGATGGATGTGCGAGAAGATGTGAACCACCTGCAAATAGCGATAAATACAATGACCATACGAAACGTGGGGATAATGATGCATTTCACAGTGAGCCCCAAATTCAAGACCTCTCCGACGAACTGGAGGTTTTCCTTAAAGTCAGCTCCCAGTATTCTGCAGATCTCAGTGCACAGTGCCCTCTTGTGTTCAGCCTCAGAGCTTTCCTCTTCCAAAAGACTTGGGAATTGCCACAGTCCTGCCAGCAAACCTGTTTTACCAGATTAAAAAAAAAGCAACATTTAGCTTTTTCAACATAACCTATAAAATGTAGTACCGTATTCAGGGTTCCCACTCTTTACTTGTAATTATTTTCCAGGTTATGTCCAGGATTTTCCATGACATTTAAAAGTGCAGAAATACATAAAAACATTGTGATTAGGTATTTCACAGTCCTCTCTGTCCGCACTCACCAGCGCCCCCTGTCGATGCGATCTAATAATGGAGATTCGAGCTTAGACATGTAAAGTATACATTCTCTTGGGAACATGGTAAAATGGGGGGTTTGGGGGTCCTCCCCAGGGAAAATTTTGAAATAGAAGATACTAGTCTTTAGTCTCATGTTGTGGGAAAAGTGTCATTTACATTTGTTTTAAACAGAAAAGCAAAGAGAGGGGAAGTATTTTCAAGGACAAAATATATTTTTCCAGGACATTTGACTTTTTAATGATTTTCCATGCATTTTCCATGACTTGATAAAAGGTAGGTCATTTTCCAGGTTTTCCAGGTAGAGTGGGAACCCTGGTATTTCCAGGACTATAAGTTGCATAAGTTTCTCATAGTTTGGCTGGTCCTGCGACTTGTAGTCAGGTGCGACTTATTAAAATATATAATTTCACACGTTTGTTATTTTCACACTGATTCTGTTCTTTATGCTATAGTTATCTGAATAACTGTTACGTTAACATACCACTCACCTATTTAGTCTGTTATTTATGCTTCCTGTAGCTGGATAAGCATCAATGTGTTACGTTACCGTACACCGATTCAGCCTGTTGTTCTCTATTCTATTGTTATTTAGAATAGAGATTTTCTATCTAAATGCCTTTCAAGATGAAATGTCTTTCTTGGTCTCAGATTTTGTAAAATAAAGTTCCCCCCAAAAATGCGACTTATATACTGTATGTTTTTTTCTTCTCCATTATGCATTTTTTGGCTGGTGCGACTTATAGTCCAGAAAATACGGTAAGTGTTGTCTGGCCTTTGCTGGGTCTTTGCGTGAGGAGGTATTCGTCTTGTCCATCGGCTCCGTTTCTGAGGACCAAACAGGTGAGCGTCCTCTCCACTCGAGGAGGCTTCTTCGCTGGTTTTCTGGGAAAGTTCATGACCCCGAGCTCACTGTCCCAGGGCTCAGAGGGACACAGTAAACAAGCCTCACTGTCCACTGAAAGGGAATCGAAAAGTCTTTAAAGGGGGAAAAATTTGAAACATGAGAAAAAAAATGGCAAGTTTTATGTAATTTTATGTTTTCAAAATGTTCTATATTTTCAGCGACAAATTCTGAAAAATGTTTAAATTTACAGTTCTATTTTGTTGACACAGGTTTGTTCAGAAGGGATTTTGGATATCTTAAATCCAAAAAAAATAAATGTTGCCTTGTCTTTTAGGGTTCAAAGCTCAATAAATCAGGCTAAGAACTGAATATTGAAAAATCCCTCAGAACAAACCTTCAAAATATTGTTTAGTACAAGGCTGGAAAGGTTGATGGATGTGTGGAAGTGGCAATGTTGTTGCAAGAGTGTAGGAAAAATGCATTTTGAGAAGGTGCCCTTTGAAGTTACAATTGTCTGTATAAATCTATGGGAATGTTCACATGTTAAGAGATTAAACTGACCCCAAATCTGTAAATTGACAAAATGTGCTTTTGCCCTAAAAAATGTCGGAGTAAAAGGGGAATTTCAACCTCTTGGCAGAAAAAACCAACTCACCACAGTCCTCAATATCAGGTATAGATCCCTTTCTCGTCTTGCCCAGAAGCTTCTTAGCCTTTTGTCCTTTTGAGTAGTTGGCCTTTTCAAATTAAAAGTATATACATTATGACTGGTTGTAAACACAGTGCGAAATACACAGCAGCACACAAGTTTGTACCTTTCGATAGGAGCGACAGTGAGACTGTATGGGACACTGGGCGCAGAGAGGAGCTTTAGGAGTACAGACACGGGCCCCCAGCTCCATCATGGCCTGGTTAAAGTCTCCTGGTCTGCTTGGGTCCACAACTAAATTAGCAAGATCCCTAAAGACGAGAACAAATACAGTATATAATCAAATTGAACATACTGGAAAAAATGTCTCATCAAAGTAACTGGTCTAAGAAGTAGATTTTCATCCGGAATTATAGATATTTCTGAGGTTTCATAACAAAACGGGTATTGGGTTTTTGCTCATTTACCCCCTGCAACAAAATCTTGAAAAATATGATATAGTGTACAGAAGGGGTCCAGGAACAAGAATAAGTGAATAACTCGACAAAAATGTCAAAAATGTAATTATTTTAGTGTTAAAAGGCCATAAACCTGTTTTTGTGCCCTCTGTTGGCTTTCATTGTCCGTAAAGTTGTAAAGTTAATAAGTTGTGTCCAAACTCAATCTTTCCTAACACTGACAACATCCAAGTTCTAAGTTTAGAAGCACATTTTACAACTTTCAGGGTTACTGTCGCAGTAAAGCCAACAAAAACTTTCCTGTGAGTTAAAAATGCTTCATAATTAGATACACAGTGTCTTTTCACAAATGTCTACTTTTACAATTTACTGAAGGAGGACAAAACCAATTTCATCCCACAAGCAGGAAAGTAACTGAAGCTCACCAGAGGGCCTCTGTTACAGCAGGACTTGTGCTATCTGCTCCAATCGCTCGTAAGCGACAGAACACACGGATCACATTGCCATCCACGGCTCCTGTAACCTGCAATATACAAAACCCAGGGACCTATATTTAAGTTTATTACATAAACAATATTGTAACGCAGTGGTTCTTAACTGGTGGGCACCAAAAAGTGGGTCACGGAATCATTTTTAGTGGGTTGAGATCCTTTCATATGTATCTGCTAAAAATGCACAGTTATTTTGATCGTAATTTGAGATTTGCAAGGGAAAAGATAACTGTCTCAGTCAGATAAGAAAATGATGTAAAAGTTCTTGAATTAAAATGCTCATCTTCAGGGGTTGAGTTGAGGGTTTTTTATAAGAAACAAAGAACAAATATAAAAACCAGATGTGTTTCTGTCAGAGGTGTGACTTTATGGAATAACCTGGACGATGAGTTAAAAATATCTAATTGGTGTCAAACATTTAAAAGGCAGGTCAAATTTTGAAAAATATCGAGCTCAAGAACGACAAGTTGGAAAATAATTATACGTTAACTTAAAGCTTACGTTTGTGGTTTACCAGAAATGGCATAGAAAAAATGCAAGTCTCCTCTGTAACGATCCAGTCACTGATACTGTTTTAGTCTTGATATACTGTAACACAATTGTTATTGGAAGGGGGTTTGTTGCCCTAAATGTGGAAGCTTCACTTCAGTTATGTACAGGGTTAGGCAAAGAAGTTTAACTTCAGCTTAAACCCTTTGGTCAAATTTACCTAAATGATGATGTTGGCTTATTTACCTTTGTAGCTTTACCCCCTTTTTTTGTGGAATGAGTTTGTTTGACTGAATAAATTAAACTAAACTAAACTAGAGCTTTCTTAAAAGAAGATTACCAATGGAATGGAACAAGCATATTCTAACATTTTTAAAGGTCAAATTTTTAGTGTTGCTTTTCTTATTGAGTGAAGGTAATTTCACTTATTTTTAGCAAAATAATGCTTGCTCCATTGGTGATCCTATTTCAAGATAGTCCAAACCTACTAAAAATTAGCATAAATTCTCTATTTTGTCTGATTTAATAGTAATTTTTCCAGTGTGATTATTTAACACATATTCAACTATAATTTGTAAGAAAATACAGAATTTGACATTATTTATATTCTATTCTATTCTTACTGTATTTGGGTTGCAGCTTGGCATTGTAGCTGGACGGTGGGTCCTAACGGCCTGTTGCAGTTGAGAAATAAACAATATTGTAATGGACAGCTTTATGTGAAACCAACCTGCCCGAGTGCGATAGAGCCAATAGCAGCAGCGGTGTAGCGTCCAACACCCGGGAGCTGTTTCAGAAGACTGTCAACTGTCTGAGGCATCTCTCCACTTAGCTCAGAAACCACCTGAAGGAGTGTTGACGTGGATATAATCTGCTGCCTTTCGTTCACAAAACGTGATGTTACTTAACAAACCTTTCGAGCTCCTTCATAAAGTCTTCTGCCCCGCGAGTAGTAGCCAAGACCTGCCCACATCTGATTAACTTCCTTCAAGAAAACAAAAAACAACATTAAGAGTGCTTTTGCTGTAAATAAACATATCATTTGTGTTATAAGTGTTATATTATAAGTTAAGACCTCTAATGTGGCGGCTCCTAGATCTTGTACTGTTGGCCATCGCTAAAGAATAACAATTAATCAGAAAACGTTTGAATCTTTAATAAAACTGTAGATTGGACATGATGCCTGTTGAGTTGTGTAAGGAAATATAATAATGATATCCTACTTTTATCCATTTGTTGTAATAACTGATAACTGTTGCAACTTGAGTCTGCTGCAGCATGATTTCCGATACCCACACTGAAGAACAGAAAACAGCTAGGTTAGGGTTAAAATGGATGATCAAGCACAGAAGAACAAACCTGCGTATGTCCTGATGTTGAGGTCTTGCTCAGTCACAGCCTGTGGAAAACAAACACGGGCTAAAGCATCAAGAATAGTCTTACAATACTACAACATTTAAAGAGGTAAGGTTCAACAATAGCCATCAGTAATGACTCTGTACCAGTGTCCTCCACGGCAGCTCCCTTTTCTCCTTGTCGTACCAGTTTAGGAGTTGGGAACGCAGCAAGACCACATCTGCGGCATCAAGAAAACTGTGGTATGGCGATGTTTGGGAAATGTTCTCTAGAAAGTAAATTAAAAAAAAGTTTAAATGTTTTGCACAGAAAACCCACTTCCTCTCCAATGTCTCTTTTTGTAATACCTGCCATTTCATCATCACAGATTCTGCAAGTTCTTTATTAATTCCCTGTTAAAATTATTATTCTTACATTTCATTCTCAGCTTGTATTAGCTGTATGTCCTTTATTTAGTCAGGCAAAACATCTTATTTACAATGCTGGCCTGAGTGTTTAAAGTGCATTTAAAGGGACAGGGAATGGGATACACAACAGCAATTACAACAAATACATAGTTACATAGTAGTAAATTAAAATCATTCATTAGTAAATATTTGTTTTTACTACAACGTGTTTATTACATGCACGCTGGCTGGCAAACTGGTCATCAAATTAAGATTCATCATAACACTATGAGATCCAAGCATAGACTGTAACATGGGTAGAAATAGTAGAGCTGGTATTTGATGGATATTTTCGCCTCCCTTTGCTTCAAACTAAGATAACATACAGCTGTACGACTACCATCATACCTTCTTTAACAACAGCCACGGGCCTTTTCCTCTTTGGACGTTCCTTTCTTATCATTTTAGCGCTTTTACCTGTAATAACTGCAGCACAAGCCCTTTTCATACTACTGATAAAATAGTTTCAGATCCCGCCACATTGGAGGAAGAGGCCTGGCGCTCGACCAATCAGCGACAAGTAAATAAGGAAGTCGAGAGACGTCCAAACGAAAAGAACGTTTTCAAAGTAAAAGCATTTTGTTTACACTTTTGTTGCAGAAGACTAGAGACTTATGGACATGAATACGAACTGACTCTACACAGTTGGTTTCCATTTATTTTATTGAGTCATGTGAAATACAGTGGTTTTAACCTCTTAGGACCCAAATTGGACACACAAGGCGCAGTGGGCCCAAAGTAGTTGACAAAAGCACCATCAAAAACCAAAAATTTGACGATTCAATTGTGATTTGAAAACATAAAAACTTAAAGAACTGAAGAAACGTAAAGTCAACAATATTGATCATGATTTTTTTTTGTTTTTCATAATTTTTGTAATCTTTTTTTTTTGTCATTTTTCATCATTCTTTTGTATTTTTCGTAATTTTTTGATAATTTTCCTCACTTTTTTTCATGATTTTTCATAATTTTTCTCAATTTTTTTCTCGTCTTTCCTTTGGGTTTCTTTTGCAATTTTTCTCATCATTTTTTTTTTGCATAATTTTTGTCATCTTTTTTCATTTTTTTTTGATAATTTTCCTCACATTTTTATTGTTTGGTTTTTTTTTCGATTTTTCACACTTTTTGTAATTTTTTTTTCACAATTTTTCATTATTCTTTTGTATCCCAAATTTGGCACGCTGCGGTTTTAGGGGTTAAACACTGACAAAACTACATCCCACAACATACATATTGTTGGATAGAAGACATTCTGCTTGTGCTTCATCCAAATTCTTGTGCACTGTTTCAGGATCACTCTGGAATAAAGACAAGAGAAACGTGAGTTTTTCAAGAATGTCCAGTGACCATACATGGTATTACATATAGCCTACCATAAAGGCTGAGAACAGGGGCTCTCCCATCAGTCTTTCAACAGGCTCTTGTATAATAGGGAACAATCTGACAAAGGACTGATTACAAGAAGAAAACAATATCATACAGATTGTAAATCTATTTGCAAGTGCATGAATCATTATTATTTATAGGACTATTAAGGATGCACCTTTAATGCAAGACTGGCTTGTATTTGGGATCCACTGTGTTCTTTGTTGCCCATAGCAAATAAGAGATGCTGGACCACTCCAAGAGAAAGTAACTCATTGCTAATCTCTTCACTATCTTCAGCCAGCAATCTATTAAAGGAAGAGTGTATTAAATTATTGTAGTTAATTGTTCTTGAATAATTTTTCTATATTGTAGATTTGTTTTTACCGGATGGCTTTAGCAGCAGCAGCTTGTTGCACAAATACATGTAAAGATCCAGCTTTTCTTAACATCTCCATTTCTATAGTTGATGTGACAAGTTATAAAATACAATGTAATATTCATAACAAAGTTGAAAGACGAATCATCTCATACTCTGTGTATTTTGAGGAAGCTCCAGCTCCTTCATTCGGAGCAGAGACACCAGTCCGTTCAGTAGAAGTGGCCTCACTTCTAAATGTGTGAGCTCTACAATGAAGATAATAGCTGAAATGGGAAAACAAACACTGAATTAAGTATCAAATAGTAATAGAAGACTCCTATACGAAAGGGGGTTGGCAATAATAAGCTTAGGCTGCCTAAGGAGCAATGATGCTATAGGGAAAGTATGGTACACTGAGCCCTATCCTCTTGTTCTTCTTATTGTATAAATTATGTTGTCGGCCTATATATTTTACCTTTTAATCTGTTCATTGCTTTTCACATTGTGTCCCCCTTTATCTCCCCTGTGTGTTGTTTCAGACCGACCCAAACCCTATGAGGCGAGGTTGTTTTGTGATACTGGGCTATATAAAAATGAATAAATTGATTGATATTCTTGAGAATATCCATCTGCATAAAAACACGTAACCAACTTAAGTAAATTAAAGCTACCTTCCTCTTGTGCTTCCAGCTGTGGGGTCTTGAGTATTTTCAGCAGAGGGTCCACTAAGCTGCTCTGATGATCAGACGTCATCATGGTCTAAATAATACAATGAAAGAAGTTTACAAAAGCAATATTGTTCTCGAAGGATTTGAACTTACCTGCAATGACCGCAAAGTACTCAGGACCATCTTCTGAACTTTGGGAGATGTGTGTGACAAGAGTGTGATGAGTTCTTGGTAGACATGGTGTAGGTGCTTGGGATTTCCATGGGACAACGCATCTAGGACCGCACAAGCGTTCCTCTGGGTGTCCTCTGAATATGAAGTGGATAAACATTCTGACAAGGCATTTACACCTTGGAAAGAAAATGCAAATTCAGTAGCTGTATCAAGAAAGTAACATAATATCAATAATGTACTGTACCATGGCTTTCACAGATAAACTCTTTGTACTTGCGGCCTGTATTTGAAATGATAAGTAAAATACCAAGTGCCTCCTCTTTGTCCTCTCCTTTAATATGAGGTTGATTTAAAATATCAATAAGAGTGAGAACCCCTCCATCCTCCAGGAACTCTACGATGTACTGGTCACTGCATCACAAAAGAGGAAAAAGAGTAATAAGGGACTACACACTTTACAAGAAAAGGCCATGTTTTACTCACTGGCTTGATGCAGAGATGAAAATCTTTATGGCTTTAAGCTGTAGACCTAGAAATGTGCCAAACCTGTATCTACGGGGAATAAGTGAAGGACCAAGTCTGACTTCAAGATGGGTAGCTATAGAAGCCAACTGTAGAAACGTATATGTTAATAATTTAGCATAATATAAACACATAATTCATATTGTGTAATGAAGGTTAAATCATGTGATTATTCATCCACATAATAAGTTTGTAATGCATTTATTTTCAGTGTGGGACTGTGACTAGGTAATAACCATATTAAATAGTAATAACATAGTAATAACATGGTATCACTTTAAGAACGTGAGACACAAAATGACTCATGGGAAACAGAGTTCATGCAGAGAACTGAAACAATGTTGATGTCATGAACCGAGGACTGTGACAATGTATACTGTATCCAACAGTAACACATGCTCTAACAGAAGTTACAAAATTCATTTTCATATAAATGTTTAATAAACCAATAAATGAATGTACCGTAATGGAAAGATTCTAATTGACTTCCACCATATCAATTTGTGTAAATGTTAAGGATCAGTGTTGCAGAGTAACGGATTACTAGTAATCCATAGATTACTTTTTTTTTTTGTAGTAACGGAGTAATGTAACAGGATTACAATTGCAAAACTGGCAATTAGATTACAATTACTACATCAAGATACTAATCCATGACTTTTTTGTAATATTTTGAGCTGTCAGAAAATGTCAGAAATTTAGACAACAACCAGATTTGAGCTGATAACAACATTTTTTTGTTTTATTAAGTACTGCGTTCATAATCATTTTAATATTCAGCTTGTACAAGAGTCAAATTCAGCTGTTGTACATATTTTTAATTAAATGTACAGTTTTTGAGTTAATTTTGGTCAAGTTACAGAGGCAAGATCCTTTTTTTTACACAAATGGGCACCAAACTAACTAGTAATCGGATACTCTTGAAATAAAGTAATCAAAGAAGTAAAGGGATTACTAGAGAGTAATCAGTAGGTGGATTTCTTTTATGGAGTAATCTTAACAACGCTGTTAGGATACGTGAGTCTCATCCACGTCGTGATTCGTGCCAAAAAGAGACTGGCGACCTGAGCAAAAGCACTCTCCAGTTCATAAAAGGTCTTGTCGGTGTTTTCAGACAGAAAGGTCACCAGCGCTCGGCTCCGTGCTGCTTTATCCCCGCGGTCCCACTCGCGCAGAAAACTAAGCACTTTGCCCAGGTTCGCGCGCTGATCCTCGCGCCCTGGCATTTTGGAGCTGCAGTTTTGCGCAAAGACGCTTTGGCACAAATCGTCGCTCCGTCCGAAAGCTTTACTCAGTTTGTTTAGGTTCCCAGTTGCTTGGCAGCACTTCCACTTTAGTGCTTAAAGGTGAACAGCACAGACACAGAAGGGAATTAGTTTTAACATGGTATGAGTTTAACCTAGAAATAATAAAGATTTAAACACCAGAATGGTCTGATTGAAATTGCAGGTTGATTAAACTGGTTGAGCCTTTTTTGTAGCTTCTGATAACTATAATAAAATGATTTTAGACTTTCTAATTTCTGTCATAAACAATGCTTTATTAAAACGTTTGCACATAATTAATTTCCCTATTAGTGAACACGAACAATTTACAGTAACAATAAAATAAAACCCTCCAACAGACCAAATGTTACCAGTTTACCTTTCAAGTATAAAGCTTTACACTGCATGTTCCCTCATCTTTTTTTCCAGGTAGCTCTTGTAATAGAAGTTAGAAAATAGGATGAGAAGGGTGATGCAATAGACTATCCCTATAACATTAATGGTGTCCGGGTAGTCACACTCTGAGATCAGGTTACAAGTTGCATGTAAGAGGTACATCACAAACTGGGCCTGTAATAGACACAATATTAAATTAGATTAAACTACGGCGGATATAAAACAAGAAAGAAAAGCCACCGACCAGCTGTAAGTTGGTTAAGTATCTCTTCCACCACAGATACTTCTGCATGTGAGGGCCAACAGCCGCCAAGCCGTAGTACGAGTACATGACTGTGTGGACCAGTGTGTTGAGCAGAGCATTGAAGAAGGCTGCATGGCAAAACGTCATGTTCCAGTTTACAAATGCTTTTATTTTATGACAGACATACTTCGTGATTGATTAACAGCTCTAGTTTAGTCTTTTTCAGCTCATCATAAACAGGTAAATCAGTAAGAGATTTCAGAATATGTTGGGTTTAGCCATAGCTACAGTATACACAGTGCAGATCATAAATGAGTACACCCCCCTGACATTTTAAACAATCTCAATGAATACAACATACATTTCTAAAATGTTGACAAGACTATAGTGCAAAGCCAGATGTTATATTAACTTAGCCTGGTCAACATTTTAGAGATTGATCTTGTTTTCCTTGAGATATCGTTTAAAATGACTGTAAAATGTCACTTTTTAAGGGAGTTGTACTCATTCATGCTGTGCACTGTAAATAGGAGATAGACAATGGCCACTCGGCCCCATCGGAAGGAATTGTCCCACATCGTGAGGCAAATCAAGATGGTGCATGTTCCTAATAAGGACAAAAAGGCAGAGCATGAACACGGTCCTCCAAAGCCTGTCAATCAAGCAAACTTAAAACATTAATTTATACAAAAAACAGCGTGGTTTAAAGCACAGTATTACACCCCTCAGTGTTGTCAAAGGAAGATAAGGAAGCTTTAGAAAAAAAGTCTTTTGAGACAGGATTTGTAAAGTGTAAAGTGTCAAATATAGGATTCCATATTACAGAGTACTTTCTGTAGTAAAGGGTGATATCGCACCCTGCCATGAGGACCAAAGAGAAGGGCCATCCTCGCCCATTAGGTTTAGCTTACTTAAACAACAGATTTCAGGGGTGTGGGACCCCTCAGATGAACTGCAGGGGAGCTCTGGAGGTTGTCTCCACATGAATTTCTGCACATATACAACTTAAAATTAATATTTTAGTCCACAGCTACTGCTATTGTTATTGCTTTATCTAAATGTAGGTGTACAACTATTACAAATATTTATGAAGGGAATTAAATCTTATAACGGGGGCCACGATGCTCTGGACCATGAGAAAAGCTGCATCATGTACAGAGCAGGTACAGTCATCTAAATCATCAAAATAGTTTCTAATTATAAATAAGGTGTGCCACATACTATAAAGACTTTTTTAAGTTGTAAAGTTGTACTCTAATCTATTACCTGACGTAGTAAATCAGTCCCTAAAACTTGAAATTGCTTTTGAGAATTTAGGCCAGAGTACGGTACAAAGTAACATATTATTATGAGTTGACTGAAAACACTTACTCTGTCCTCCTGCAATGTACTTTATTTGCGCCCACCAAAAAATCATGGTGCTGTGATGGTAGACATGAAGGAATGAGAGATGGTGCTCTTTCTTCCTCAGAATGATGAAGACCTGCTCAGAGAAAGGACGCTCCATAAAATAGGACCATTAAAGCATTGAAAGGAGGCAGCAACAATGTACTCCTGCGTTACCGTGTCACTGAGCTCCACGATTTTGGAGACGAAATACAACCAGCACACACCGGCCATCTAGAGGAATGAAGAATATGATGTTATTGTCATGTCAATAAGTATCCTCCATATAATTTATAATGAATAATGAAACTATTGGAGAATTACCTACCCTCAATGCAAGAGGAGTCCTGCTATAATCGACAGGCTGACAGACTAAGCTGTAATTTGAGAGCCAGGCTGTGACCACAAACTGAAAAAACACAACATGTATCATTGTGTGTTTTGTTAATGTCGTACAATACATTTTACAAACGTTGTGGTTAAAAAGAGACCACTAGTGACACGTCCTTAGGAAATATGAAGATTACATAGGCAGAGCAATTTGGACAACTGTGGACTAAGAATCACAATCAGAAAAACGTTATTAATCCCATAAAAAGCAAAACAAGGACAGAAAGCAGAAATAACCCAGGGTTTACTAAGCCTACATTAAATCAGGTTAAACATAGTGACTCAGAACCAAACTACACCTCGTTTCTATCCTGTTTAGACCAGATTCAGTCCCTGTTTATTCTTCATAAGTATCTAGTTATTTAGTTCTGCACAATATGAGAAAAAAATGCAATATTACAATGAAGATATTATTGCAATATTTGATAAGATAACATTTAGTAAGTTCCACAAAAAATAAAATGTAAATTCTATTGTTTGTAGTCCAAACTGTATAACTTAAGGACTAAGCAGGACCCAAACCTACATGAGAACTCATGTTGTAACAGCGCTTTGAATTTGTAATAATTAAAGGTGCACTATGCAACTTTTCATATGAAAAAAAAAAACCCTAGACATTAGACCTTAGTGGCCCAGTGGCTGTATGGGTGAAGCCACTCATCACAGCGCATAGAGTTTCATACCAGAAAAACAATTGACCCTGGAGCGTCATAGAGGCCACTGTGATGGAAAGTAAAGGTGTCATGCTGCACCTAGTGATGGGCAAAATGAAGCCAGGCTTGAACCTTCAACCAGGAGATCATGTGACCGAGGCCTCGAGATGAGGAAATTATGACTTCATATGTATATTTTTTTTTGTCACTCAGTCACTCACTCACTCACTCACTCACTCACTCACTCACTCACTCACTCACTCACTCACTCACTCACTCACTCACTCACTCACTCACTCACTCACTCACTCACTCACTCACTCACTCACTCACTCACTCACTCACTCACTCACTCACTCACTCACTCACTCACTCACTCACTCACTCACTCACTCACTCACTCACTCAGTCACTCACTCACTCACTCACTCACTCACTCACTCACTCACTCACTCACTCACTCACTCAGTCACTCACTCACTCACTCACTCACTCACTCACTCACTCACTCACTCACTCACTCACTCACTTACTCATCACAAAGTTATCAGACTTGTTGTGGTGTACCCATGTTATATCCTCATTATTATATTCAGTAATCCAGCATTTTCAGTC